>PVJI01006724.1:0-83982 GCA_004026765.1 Micronycteris hirsuta | reverse complement strand
ATGCTGTCACTGCGTCTACTGAATATTGGCTGAAGGCCCTCGCCAGAGCAATAAGGCTAGAAAATGCAATATGATATAAAAGCATTGGAAAGGAAGAAACAGGCTGTAATTTATTTTGCAGGTGACAAGAATGTCCATATGGAAAAATGTAAGACACTCTACAGGTAAACTGTGGGAACTATTAGGAATATTTGGCAAACTTGTTACATAGAGAGTAATGTATGGAAATGAATAACATTCTTAAACAAAAGTATCAAATGATCAACAATGCAATTTTTCAAAAGATAACATTTATCATATTATCCCAAACTGTAAGGTGATGAAGAATATAGCTATAAAAAATATAACACCTTCATGGATAAAATTAAAACTTTTACTGTATGGCATTACACAGTAAAACTTTTACTGTATAAAGGAAGATGTAAATAATGTTGAATAACACCACATTCTTGGACGAGAAGACAATATTGCCATCATTTTAATTCTTCCCAAACCATTCATCAACTCAATGAAATTCCAATGAAAATCTCACTCATCAATAGTAACATTCTCATAGGTTTTTAATGGAGCTCATATGCTTATCCTAACATTCATGAAACAGTAAAAAGACAAGAACAGTAAAAAAAAAAATTGAAAAGCAGTGCCATGAGCAGTAAAAGTGAAAGCAGAAGCAATAGAAGCTGAAAGGAAAAGGGAGGTAAGTAGATAAAAATATCTTATATATTGAATAAAATAATTAAAATGGACAATAATGGAAGGGGTTGGCATAGCATAGACAAATAATACACCAGAATACAAAACCTAGAAACTAGCATAATAATATCTGCTAACTTAAAGGACAAGAATGGCAGTGCAAATTATTGTGGAAAATATGAAATATTTTTTATTTTTTTAATATATTGTATTGATTATGCTATTACAGTTGTCCTATTCCCCCCCTTGATTCCCCTCCACCCCAGTCCCCCATTACCCACCCTTTAGTTTTTGTCCATAGGTCATACACATAAGTTCTTTGGCTTCTACATTTCCTATACTATTCTTAACCTCCCCCTGTCTGTTTTCTACCTACCACTTATGCTATTTATTCTCTGCACCTTTTCCCCCTCTCTCCCCCTACCACTCCCCTGTTGATAACCCTCCATGCCTTATATAAATCCTTTTAACATTTCATATAATAAAGGCTAGGTGAAGATGAACTCCTTGAACTTGACCTTATCTGAGAAGCACTTTATCTGTCCTTCCATTCTGAATGAAACTTTTGCTGGATAGAGTATTCTTGGATATAGGTCCTTGCCTTTTATGACTTGGTATACTTCTTTCCAGCCCCTTCTTGCCTGTAAGGTCTCTTTTGAGAAATCAGCTGACAGTCTTATGGGAACTCCTTTGTAGGTAACTGTCTCCTTTTCTCTTGCTGCTTCTAAGATTCTCTCCTTATTTTTAATCTTGGGTAATGTCATTATGATGTGCCTTGGTGTGTATCTCCTTGGGTTCAATTTCTTTGGGACTCTCTGAGTTTCCTGGACTTCCTGGAAGTCTATTTCCTTTGCCATATTGGGGAACTTCTCTCTCATTATTTGTTCAAATAAATATTCAATCCCTTGGTCTTCCTCTTCTCCTTCTGGCACCCCTATGACCTGGATGTTGGGATGTTTACAGATGTCACAGAGGTTCCTAAACCTCTCCTCACTTTTTTGAATTCTTGTTTCTTCTGGTCCACACCATTGATTTGAGTCCCAGTTTCCTTCTCTTCCCTATTGGTTCCCTGCACATTTCCTCTCACTTTCTTTCTTTTTTTTTAATAGATTTTTTTTAAAGATTTTATTTTTATTTATTTTTTTAGAGAGAGGGGAAGGGAGGGAGACAGAGAGGGAGAGAAACATCAATGTGTGGTTGCCTCTCACATGGCCTTCACGGGGACCTGTCCTGCAACCTAGGCATGTGCCCTGACTGGGAATCGAACCGGGACACTTTGGTTCCCAGCCCACGCTCAACCCACTGAGCTATACCAGCCAGGGCTCCCCTCATTTTCTTTAGTGTATCCTTCATCTGTTCATTTATTTGTGACCAACTTTCTTCCAATTTTGTGAGCATCCTGATTACCAGTGTTTTGAACTGTGCATCTGATAGGTTGGCTATCTCTTTGTTCCTTAGTTGTAATTTTTCTGGAACTTTGTTCTGTTCTTTCATTTGGGCCATTTTTTTTTTCTCTTGGCGCCTGTTACTTTAAGGGGCAGAGACTTAGGTGATCACCAGGGTGGGGCAACCTCCTCCAATGCTGTGTTTTGATGAAGTCTGAGAGGGCGTGGCCTGGGAGGGAACCAGGGCGCCCGGCTCCCAGTCACTTTTCTTCCAGTGCCTCTCCTGTGTGGCTGGGAGCTGTCTCCGCTGCTGCTTCAATCCCCACAGGTGTTCTCTGCTCCGCTTCCCGGTTCCTTCTCCTGGTTTATCTGCAGGAACAAGTGAGGGACCGCCCAGTCCACCAGTCTTGGCCCGACTGTTTCCCGCTGGCTTCTCCGGGTACACTGGCAGCTTTTTGGGCTGCTTTTGGAGCAGGCGCACCCACTGTGAGTCTCTCCAGGCAAACTGCCATCTGGCCCCATGCGCTCTCTGCCCGGCTCTGCCCCGCTTACCATTCTGGATGAATGTGTCCTCTCTAACTTCTTGGCTGTTGGACTTCCACTCAGTTCAATTCTCTGTCCGTTCTGGTGGTTTATTTGCTTTTTAAATTGTTGTTATTCCTCTTGGTTGTGTGAGGAAGCACAGTGTGTCCACCTATGCCTCCATCTTGGCCGGAAGCCCCCTGAATTATTTTTTTATTAAATCATTTTTTATTGTTGTTCTATTACAGCTGTCCCAAATTTTCCCCTTTTGCCCTCTTCTACCCATCCCACCCCCCACTCTCACAGTCAATCCCCATCCTGGTGTCCATTCCGTGGGTCATTCATACATGTTCTCTGTCTAGTCCCTTCCCCTTCTTTCCACCATTAACCCTCCTCTGCCTCCCCTCTGGTCATTTGCAGTCTGTTCCATGTTTCCATGGCTTTGGTTCCATTTTGTTCATTAGATTCCTCTTATAGGTGAGATCAGATGGTGTTTGTCTTTCACTGACTGGCTTGTTTCACTTGGCGTAACATTCTCCAGTTCCATCCATGCTGTCACAAAAGATAAAGCTACAGTATAATGGATTATCTATGTGGAAAAGGTGCAATTATATCTTTATCCCTCAGTGCACAAAAACCTCCACCAAATTCCTCATGGGTTAAAGTCCAATCATGAACAGCAGACTGTATGCATTTTAGGAATAAACCCAAGATATCTGTTATTTTTAGCATTTTTCTATGTTCTTAAAATATTTCATAGTTAAAAATTATTTAAGAAAAAGCACATGAACCAGATGTTTGGAAAATTATGCTATTTTGGGGGAGTTTCAGAAAATCTAAGGTGCAAAATATTTATGATAGTCCTAAAATAGACATCTCCCAATTTCCCATGGTTAAAATGGCACCGAAGGCAAAACGTGAATATACTAGATGGCTAAAGACTATTACTTGGCTTCACTAACTCCTTATAAAAATGAAAAAATAAAACATATTTCATATGATTATGTCTTCTTGATTTTTATAATCTTTATGATCAGGTCTTTTATGGCAAGAGGACAGGAAACCAACTCAGATTTGCTTCACCAAAGATAGGAAGCTTGGCACACATAACTGGGAAGTTCATGGGCAATAGTAATAACCTGTGTGTAGTGCGAGGCATAAGTCTAAGGGTTTCACATCCATCCACCCTGTTAATCTTCACAAGGACCCTAGTGAGATAGGTTCCGTTGTTTTCTTTTTGTGGATGAGCAAACAGACACAGAGAGGGAAACAAGGAACCAAGAGTTAAGCGATTACGTGTATGTGTGTCCATGCTCAAGAAAAGACTGTGGAAACAGACATCCGATACAGATTTCTAATGTGTTTGTTCAGGGTGTGCAATGGGAACTCCTCAGTGCCTATGGAGTCACCAGTGCTCTGGAAAGTTTGATTTATTTGGGGAAACCCGAAGAAGGGCTAGCTAGTTCTTTTTCTGAGGTACCATTGGTTAATAATGTTATATATATTTCATGTACACAGCATTATAATCTTCTATCTACATACTCTATTGGGTGCTCAGCACCAATAGTCTAGTTTCTATCTTTCACCGTATGAGGTCTACCCAAAAGGGATCCGGCCATGTAATATGAAAAATAGAGACATTTATTGAAAAAGATACAAGACTTGTTGTATAGGACAGTGACACCTCAGTCCTCTTTAGAGTACGCACCTTGGACCTCACAGGGTTCTCCCCGTTGCCATCAGCTGCCTTCTCATATTTTCCTGAATCTCACTGATGCTCCAAAATCTCATCCCTTTCAAAGGTGACTTTAGTTTTGGGAAAAACCAGAGGTCACAGGGCACTAAATCTGGGCTGTAGGAGGGCTGAGTCACCTGAGTGATTTGATGTTTCACCAAAAAACTCTGCACGAGACCATGATGCGTGAGCAGGTGTGTTGTTGTGATGAAGCTGCCAGTCACCAGTTGCCCTTAACTGCAGCCATCTGAATCATCCAAAAAGTTTCTGGGAAGGAATGTTCAAGCTTAACACAGAATTTGATGCAGACTGGTTGCTCTCCTTGCTCAGTCATTTTGAATAAGATGGTCACACAGTACGCATGCTCACGCAATGGTGTCTACCACCCTCAGTGACTAGTACAGTGAAGTCATCATTTTCAGGCATGTGCATTACAGTTCATGCTATTTGGCTGCCAGATTACATCAATGTCGTGCAAACTGTACTTATTATATTAACAATGGTTGGACTTTTTTCCAGACAGATCTTGTGTGTGTATTCATGAACAGACCTTGCATGTATGTGCATTATATATATATAATTATATATGTATTTTCATGAAAAGGTGTTCAACATCACTAATTATTAGGGAAATGCAAATCAAAACCACAATGAGATATCACCTGATACCTGTTAGAATGGCTATTAGCAGAAGACAAGAAATACGTGTTGAAGTTGGTGTGCAGAAAAGGAAACCCTTGTTCACTGTTGGTGGGATGGTAAATTGATGCAAATACTACGGAAAACATGGAGATTCCTCAAAAAATTAAGAATAGAGCTACCATATGATCCAGCAATTCCTCTTTTGGGTGTATATCGAAAGAATAAATTCTTAATATACTCTAATTATGGGGCAAAAATAGAGACAGCATGTATAAAAGGAAGAACTCAAGTGTTTAGGGTCAGTTAACCTCCGGGTTACACTAAACTCTTTGGCACTTACTCTACAATTACGGAGCCCTACATAAGTCTTTGAGCAGAGCTAATTCAACCAAAACAATATTGTAGGCATTTTCAGTGACAGGAACTGGAAATGAAAGGTGGAAAGCTTGAAAGTAGAGAGACCAGTTAGACTACTGTTTGCTGAATTCGTATAACATCAGATAAAGTTAGATTGAATTAGAACCAAAGGGTGTGACCATACAAAAAACAAGAAGAGATGTATGAGAAAGGCACTATCACAGAAAAATCAACATCGCTTGATAATGGAACGGAAGTTTGGCAAAGACAGTGGGGAACGTTAAAGATATCTCTGAAGTTACAGCCTGGGTGACGGGGAAAGAAAAGGAAAGTTATAATAAATAACAGGCTTTAGGGGGAAAATATAATTCAATTTTAGACAAGTTGAATTCAAGATGATGGATAAGAAACTGTATCAGTTAGGATTCTTCTTAGTTGAAAGAAACCAAAACCAACTCTAATTTAAGTGGCAAAAGAACTTTGTAGAGGGAACTTGGGTAGTCTGCAGGCTTCCGGAGACCTACAGAACCAGGCTGAGATGTTCTCACCCTGAATAATGCCCCTAACTAAGAAGTCAGCCCTGGCACTGCCTCTGAGCCCTGGGCACTGCGAGTGGCTGACACCTCGTTTTGCTTCCCTCAGCCTCTGACCCTGCTTCAGTCACCAGTGCTCCCAGGCTTCTCAGCCCCTGCTTTCCTACATAATGGGCGCCTGATTCAAGTGGCAGGTGCATTCAATTAGGATATGACAGATGGACACACCTAGCTGCAAGGGCAGCTGGAAGAGTGAGTAGCTTTCTCAGCTTTACAGTGGGGATGCAGCTTCTGTGTCTCACTGTAGTTCATTAGGTCTTGGAAGTTTCCCAAGGTAGGAAAAGGGGGAATATACCAGGCAGCCGAAAGAGCATTCAAACATAAGTACCCATCAGGGCTTCAGAAAGTGTGGACTAGATCTCAGGGGAGAAAATGGGATTGGTGATATAACTCTGGAAAGGGATGTTCCCCCGCAGGGGTGGCCAACCCATGGTCTATGGGCCATATGTGGGCCAACAAAAATTTGTAAATTTACTTAAAACCTTTTTTTTTGTCATTTCTTTTTGTTAGTGTTTGTATATTTAATGTGTGGCCCAAGACAACTCTTTTTCCAGTGTGGCTCAGAGACACTAAAGGGTTGGACGCCCCTGGTAGGATATGACGGGAAGAGAAGATGGCTGAGAACTGAATTTGGAGAAAATTGTATTTAGGTGGCAGTGGGAGTGAAAGAAAGGGCATCGGACAAGTTTGAGAAGGGTCAGCAAGAGAGGAGAAAGCTTCTGTGCATTAAGTGAAGTGAGCAAGTATGGTACAGGGTCATAAATTCCAGGAAAGTATTAAAACTTTTGGAATTAAGAACCATCCAGGAATTCAAAACAGTTACAGGGGAGTAATGAATGAGTGGTGAAGGAGGAAGATAGGACATGTTCCCAACCCATTTGTAAGCATTATAGGGAACATAAACTATACAAGCATACCTGGTTATTTTATTTTATTGTTATTTATTTAATACTCACCCAAGGATATGTTTTTATTGATTTTAGAGAGTGAGGAGGGGGTGGGAGGGGGAGAGAGAGAGAGAAAGAGAGAGAGGGGAAGAGAGAATAACTGATGTGAGAGAGAAACATCGATATATTGCCTTCTGTATACACTCTGACTGGGGATCAAATCTGCAACCTAGGCATGTACTCTGACCAGGAATTGAACCCACAACCTTTTGGTGTATGGAACGATGCTCCAATCAACTGAGCTAACAGACCAGGGACAAGGCTACCTTGCTTTATTGTGCTTTGTTTATTGTGGTTTGTAGTGATTGCATTTTTTAAACAAATTGCAAAGAAGATGCTCCATCGGCAAAAAGAGTATGACTTGCTGAAGGCTCAGATGATGGTTAGCATTTTTTAGCAAAAAAGTATTTTTCCCTAAAGTATGTCATTTTTACATAATGTTATTATATACTTAATAAACTATGGTATAGTGTAAATATAATTTTTATGTACAAAAAATTACATCCAAAATATTATATCCAAAAATTTGTGTGACTTTATCATAATACTCACTTCATTGCAGTGGTCAGGAACAAAACCATAATATCTCTGAGGTTCACCTGTATAATTGCAGGCAATGTTATTTGTGCGGTAAAATTATTACGTGCTCCATTACTGGCCCCTTACGGAGAAATCAGCTCTAGAGTGCTCTTTATCAATTAGCTTTATATGTTTTCGTGAATACTTAATGTTTTCTGGCCAGGGCCTGGGAAATAAGCATCAAACTTTATCAATATTTGAAACCTCTGGTTAAGTATAGAAGTTCTACATTAGTTTCCACTAATGTCTACTTGACAATAAACCACAACCACGGCATATTAGTGATGGGTTTGTATGGGAGACACCTCACATGCAGATGTGCAGATGAACTCCAGGGTCCACAGAACCAGGCCAAGAAAAAATTAGTTCTCCTGAATGTGGTTGAGTCAGAAATTTCATTTGAACTTAATATGAGGCAATTAGCTGTGCTCTCTGGAAGGCCCAGGAAGGAAGGGAAGTCTTGGAAACAGATTTAAATCTTCAGGGATTGTCTGTTCCATAGGAGTAGGATCTGACTGGGTCTGAGGTTTGGCCAGGTCAGGAAGGCCAGAGTGGCAGAGTGCTTCAGGCTAGGCTTGGTCAACTCCCAGGTGAGAACCACGGTATGACTCCATTGCTGACAAATTCCTGCACTCTCTGTGATAAAAACTCAGACTGTTTCGCTATTAAAACATAGTCAAATACACACACACACACATACATATATATAGAACTCATATGACTCAATACCAGGAAGATAAACAATCCAATTAAAAAATGGTCAAAGGCCCTGAATAAACACTTCTCCAAGGAGGACCTACAGGTGGCCCATAGACATATGAAAATATGCTCAATGTCAGTAGCAGTAAGAGAGATGCAAATTAAAACCACAGTGAGATACTGTCTCATACCTGCTAGAATGGCCATCGTTAATATATCAACAAACGTGTGCTGGTGAGCATGTGGAGGAAAGGGGACCCTAGTACAACCACCCTGGAAAAAAATATAGAGTTTCCTCAAAAAATTAAAAATAGAACTGCCTTTTGACCCAGTGATTCCACTCCTGGGAATATAACCAAAGAATCCTGAAACATCAATTCAAAAGAATATATGTACCTCCACGTTCATAACAGCATTATGAACAGTAGCCAAGATTTGGAAACAGCCCAAGTGTCCACCAGTAGATGAGTGGATAAAAAAGCTGTGGTACATTTACACAATGGAATATTATGCAACAGTAAAAAAGAAGGAATTCTTACCTTTTGCAATAGCATGGATGGACCTGGAGAACATATGCTAGGTGAAATAAGTCAGGCAATGAAAGACAAATACCATATGAACTCACTTATAACTGGAATCTATGAGCAAAATAAAATCAAAGGCACAGAAACAAAGAACAGACCAACAGCTGTAAGAGGGGAGAGGTGAGTTTGGAATCGGTTGAAAGGAAGTGAAGGGATTAGTCGAAGAACATACATGCATGACCATGGACATGAACGACAGTGTGGGGATTGAGTTTGGTCAGGGGGGCTGGGGGAGGGGAACAAAGTGGGACAAACTGGGACAACTGTAATAGCATAAACAATTTAAAAAAATAGTCAAAAGAGACTACAGCTTAACTCTCAGTACAGATCCACCAAATGGATGGTTTAGGCAGTTGGTATCTATTTTAAGAGGGCCTCAAATAAGGCCTTGGGTAAATTCTGAGTTTTGAAAAGTGTTAAAGAGAAGTGAAAATGTGGGAACAGGGTTATCAGTGAAGTTGGGAGAGGCAAGGGGTGGGGCTGGGAAGTGGTGTAACAGCAGTGACCAGTCTGAGTGAGCTATCTCGAAGGCTTATTTCTTAAAGGTTTGGGAAGTGAGTTTTGAATATAAACGAATTCTGTATTGTTATGAGTAGCTATTAATGGCCACCTGTTCCCCCCAAGTGAGAGAGATCTTTCTCTCTTTTAAAATTCTAAACTCTAAACTTATCTCTTCGTTCCTTATGGATCTTACTGGTTTTCAACAAAGCCATTACATATATTATCACATCAGGGTGCACTTAATTAACTGGAAAGCACCATATAAATATTCGTTATTTAAATGTGTAGTATAAAAGGATATCAAAATAGAACAGTCTCAATTTCTCAGATCCCACAGGTCACGATGCCAACCAAGCACACATTTCAAAGTGAAGCATAAGAAAATCCATGTGGGTCTGTCTAAGCAGATTTCTGAAAACAAGTTTTGTTCTGTTCACTCATCACTCACCTTCCAGGCTATATAAGTGAAAATTAAGAATTTAGGGAAGAGGTTAAAAATTACAATAGCAAGCAGTTCCTTTGGGGAGAATTGTTGGAAGGTTGTGCTGTTTCCCTTCCCCCAAGCTATGTGAGAAGGGCTTCAAGAGGAGCAAAGAGCTTTTAGGCCAGAACTGCCATCTCCAGTAATATGACAAAATGACGAACACAAAGGGAAAGAGGAGAGGTACCTGTTCTATATTCTCCAGGCCTTTTAGAAAACATGGAGTTGTTCCTTTGGCTACATACATGCTAATCTACAAGGAAGGTGATATTGTAGATATCAAGGGAATGGGCACTATTCGAAAAGGAAAGCCCCACAAACGTTACCATGGCAAAACAGGAAGAGTCTACAGCGTCACCCAGCATGTGGTGCCATTGTTGTAAACAAACAAGTTAAAGGGCAAGATTCTTGCCAAGAGAATTAATGTACAAATTGAGCATATTAAGCCCTCTAACAGTTGAGATAGCTTCCTGAAACATGTGAAGGAAAATGGTCAGAAAAGAAGCCAAAGAGAAAGGTACCTGGGTTCAATTGAATGAAGCATCAGCCTGCTCCACCCAGAGAAGCACACTGTGAGACTAATGGAAAGGAGCCTGAGCTGTTGGAACCCATTCCCTATGAATTCGTGGCATGGTAAGTATGGAAAAAAAAAAAAAAAAGACTTCTATACTGAAAAAAAAAAAAAAAAGAGGAGCAAAGAGCTGAAAATTGTCTTCTGGAGTATGAAGGACCCAGAGATTGCTGACTTTTCCTACACCGGAAGGAGGAAGGCTGTGCTGGACTCCACCTGCCCACCTAGGGGATGAGGAAACAAAGCTAGTTTGAACGTGAACATTGCTCTCAAAGATGGTGGGTCAAAGGTGAAAGCTTTGCCCGGGGACTCAGTATTGACTGATGATGTGAGCCTACGGGCAGTTGTGCGATTCTACCCAAGAGAATTGCCTGCAATAGTGAGGGTGGCTCCATAGGAAGGGCACAAGAGACAACACAGGCTGAGTGACAAGTCCCACGTTGTCAGGCAGTGCCCACACATGGAAACTTGAAGTTGCAGGGCTCCCATGGGGGTGCCTGATAGCTTCCGTCACAGTCAAGTAAGACCCCTCTGACTCCTTGCCTCTCTTCTCGCCCCATGCCTCTGCTTTGGACAGAGACAGCTTGGTGAGTGGGGGAGAAATGATAGAAAAACTTGGCTGGCAAGTAGAGGTGACTCGCCTTCTCACCCTCTTCCTTGCTCACTTCCTCTTTGAAGCAAGACAGAACTGAAAAGAGAACTGTGTGTGCGATTTTGACATTGAACTAGATATTACCTAAATGAGACTATTTCTGTAACTAAAATGGGCCAAAATCTTTTTGTTCTCTGAGTATGATGGGAGAAATCACGAGACATGCAGGACATTTCATGTGGGGCTAGAAACAGCCTAGTCCACAGTTGGATTTGAGCCCTCTTTAAAGGGATAGTAGGAGGGAAGGGTAATAAAGTTTTCTCACTGAACTGTGAACTGCCACTGGTTCAAAGGAAAAGACTCCCCAAGGGCAGGGGACAAGTCACAGTCACCTTTTTATCCCTGTAGTGCCAAGAATGCATAATTCTTAAGTGATAGGTTTCCTTGTTGAAACCTGAGGACAGGTTCTCAAACAGGTAGTTCTCACATAAGAACAGACCGAAGGGTTTGGTAAAGCACAGATTGCTGGGCCCCCTGCCCAAAGAACTGTTAGAGTAGGTCTGTTCGTTCTGGGGAGGGAGCATTTTCCTTTGGACAAGTTCCCAGGTGAAGTGGATGCTCCTGGTCAGGGGACCACACTTTGAAAGTACTGATTTAAATGAAATAGATAAGGGAGGGCAAGGCTATTTGTCAACTAATGTATTCATTCATTTGTTCATGAATTAATTCAACAAGTACTTACTAAAGGCCTATTGTGGGCTCTGTGCAGGTGATAACTGGGCCTGGGATTACCCAGTTATCTAATTTGTCCAGTAGAGATTTGGCATGATTCAGCATTTCCACCACGTGGGAGGAATGAAGAAACTCGGTTCAGAGAAACATTCCTTTCTTGCACTCACATCCATCTCATGCGATGGTTTTGCTTTCCTTGTTGGCCTAGTTCTGGTTGGAACTGAAGCCCTGTTTCATATTTAATAGAGGCTTTTGCTCTCCATTCACACATTATATTGATTCTTATAATTGGACCTATTTGCTTTTTCCCAAACTACATTACCCACTTTAACAGCTAGCTTAAAATGCTATTATAAAACCATATGGGGTCTTAGTGGAAGAGAAAAAAGGAAATGAACCTCTCAGAGCACCATGTCTTCCAGTAAGGCCTTCCACGGATGGGGAAGTCTGGCAGTGTTTGCTTTTCCGCCTCTCACTGGCTACAATCCCCCAGGGCTTGCTAGTGGGGCAGGCCAACTGCTTAGTCAGCTCTGCCCTACACACCAGGAATCTCAGAATATGGTGGGGGCAGGAGTCTTTTGTTTTCTGATTCCACTGCTGGTTATGAGACCTATGTGCTGTGAGTTTTGCATGTACATTTGTGTACCTTCCTGAGCCTTGGCCTGATGTACTAGGAACTCAAGAAGGCACACAGCCCAGAAGGAATTCCCATGTTAGCAGATCAGACCTTGTTTTATTTATCTATTTATTTAGTCTTTTATTTTTTAGATTTCATCCTCACATGAGGTCATGCTTATTGATTTTAGAGAGAGAAAAAGGGAGGGAGGGAGGCAGGGAGGGAGAGAGAGAGAGAGAGAGAGAAGCACTGATGTGAGAGAGAAACATTGATCTGTTGCCTACTGTACACGCCCTGGCTGGGGATTGAATTCACAACCTAGGCATGTGCCCTGACTGGGAGTTGAACCTCTAACTTTTTGGTGTATGGGATGATGATCCAACCTACTGAGCCACCCAGCCAGGGCCAGACTCCATCTTAGTGGCTCTCTATTTAATGTCCTCGGGTTTACTTGGCTAAGGGCATTTTGGTCATTACAATCCTCTCAAATTCTGATTTTGACATTTTTATTAGTATCAAGGAGATTTTATTTTTTTATTATTTTTATTTTTTAATATGTTTTATTGATTATGTTATTACGGTTGTTCCAATTTTCCCCCTTTGTCCCCCTCCACCTGGGATCCCTAATTCTCTCCAAAAATTCACCATTGGTTCATGTTCATGGGTCATGCAAGTTCTTTGGCTACTCCATTTCCTACACTGTACTTTACATCCCCCTGTTTATTTTGTACCTACCAATTTGCACTTCTTAATCCCTGAATCCTTTCTCCCATTCTCCCCCTTCCCCATCCCAGCTGATAACACTTGAAATGATCTCTATATCTATGATTCTGTTCCTGTTCTGCTTGTTTGCTTAGTTGGTTTTTAGATTCAATTGTTGATAGTTGTGAATTTATTGCCATTTCAATGTTCATAGTTTTGATCTTCTTCTTTTTCTCAAATAAGTCCCTTTAACATTTAATATAATAATGGATTGATGATAATGAACTCCTTTAGTTTTACCTTGTCTGGGCAGCATTTTATCTGACCTTCTATTCTAAATGATAGCTTCGCTGGATAGAGTAATCTAGGTCCTTGCTTTTCATCACTTCTTGCTTGCAAAGTTTCTTTTGAGAAATCAGTTGCCAGTCTTATGGGAATACCTATGTAGGTAACAATCTGCTTTTCTCTTGCTTCTTTTAATATTCGCTCTTTATCTTTAACTTTTAGCATTTTAATTATGATGTGTTTTGGTGTGGTCCTCTTTTGGTCCACCTTGTTTGGGACTCTCTGTGCTTCCTGGACTTGTATGTCTATTTCCTTCACCAAATTAGGGAAGTTTTCTTTCATTATTTTTTAAAATAAGTTTTCAATTTCTTGTTTTTTCTCTTCTCCTTCCTGCACTTCTATGATTTGGATGTTGGTACATTTGATAATGTCCCAAAAGCTGCTTACACTATTCTCATTTTTTTTTTTGGATTCTTTTTTCTTCTTGCTTTTCTGATTGAATGTTTTTTTTCTTCATTATGTTCCAAATCATTTATTTGATTCTTGGCTTCATCCCCTCCACTGTTGATTCCTTGTAAATTTTTCTTTATTTCATTTAGTGTAAACTTTATTTCTGCCTGGGTCTTTTTTATGCTGTTGAAGTACCCAGTGAGTTCCTTGAGCATCCTAGTAACTAGTGTTTTGAATTCTGAATCTGATAGACTGCTTATCTCCATTTCATTTAGTTCCTTTTCTGGAGTTTTGTTCTGTTCTTTCATTTGGGCCATATTTCTTTGTCTCCTCATTTTGGCAGCCTCCCTGTGTTTGTTTCTGTGTATCAGGTAGAGCTGCTTTGACTCTTTGTCTTAGTAGGGTAGTCCATTGTAGAAAATCACACTGGTAAATTGGATGGAGTGGATCCTTAGATAATTGCCAGGGCTGGGCAACCCCTGTTGTCACTCTGAATCTGTGTAGGGGAGGGCTCAGAGAAGGAAAAATGACACCTTGGAATTTTGTCTGGGAGGAAGTTGTCCCCCAGCACTCAGCCTGATGCCAGACACTTCAATTTCCCCCCACATGCCACTGGTACCCCTCCAGCTGTTTCTCTGGTGCCAAAGTCTAGAGCAAGTGAGTCTGTGCAAGTCCTAAGTCTGTTGTAGGCCCTTCAAGGGGAGACTCCTGAGAATCCTGCAGATTCTTCCACTGCCCCAATCCTCACAGGTTTTTATAGCCAGAAGTTATGGGGATTTATCTTCCTGGTGTTGGAAATGTAGGTTGGGGGGTCTGGTGTGGGCCTGGGATCCCTCACTCCTGAGGCATCCCTCCTGATTTTTATCTACCACATGTGTGTGGGACCACCCGTTCCATGTCTCCATGCCTCTCCACACCTCTCCACATCTCCACGCCTCTCTGCGCTTTTCTGCACTTCTCCATGCCTCTCCATGTATCTTCACATCTTCACCTCTCCTACCTGTCTGGATGAATGTGGCTTCTTTAATTCCTTGGTTGTCGGACTTCCATACAGCTTGACTTTCTGATGATTCTGGGTGACATTTTTTTGTAGTCTAGTTGTATTTTTTGCTGAAGCTGAGCAAGGAGGCAAGCTGTATTTACTTATGCCTCCATTTTGACCAGAAGTTACCTCAAGATTTTAAGCATATGTAAGTACTTTTATTTGAAAGGGCTTTTTTCCCATTTTTTTACTATGCCCAGGCAAGTGCAATGAGGAAAGAGGAGGAGGAATCAAAGGCCAGAGAAGTTATTCCAAAGGACAAATCTTGTCTGGGTGACAGAATGATTGCTTTTTAGGTGCTGACACTGCACAGAGTTAGGGCCTATACGTATGCTTTGGTTGGACTCAGTTCAGTCCATATTTACTGAGGGCTTGTCATGGGTGGGTGATCATGGCATGCTCTTGTGGGGCAGCAAGATGGAGATTCAGTGAAGGAAAAGTCATAATCTTCGCTTTCTAGGTACTCAAAGAGGTTGGTGATGATTGGCTTTATGTGTCAACTGGGCTGGGCTATGGTGCCAAGATATGTGGTCAAATGTTATTCTGAATGCTTCTGTGATGGTGTTTTTTAGATGAGATTAACATTTAAGCTGGTAGTTATTAAAGCAGATTGACTGCCATAATTTGGGTGGGCCTTATGCAATCAGTTAAAGGACTAAATAGAGCAAAAGACTAGCCTCCTTCAACCAAAAGGAGAGTCAGAGGCAGGTAGGCCATATTGTGCAGGGCCATCTTCCTAAGAAAGAGGGGAGTCCCAGAAATACACGGAAGTGAGGAGAAAGGAGTAGCAGAAAGGGAGGCAAACAAGTTGAGAGTGAAGGTTTTCAGGAAACTTCAGGGGAGTTTGGTGTTTCAAGACTCAGGGATGATTTCATCATTTGAATTCAGTGACAGAATCACTGTTAAGATTTTGAAGTTCCTGTTTGAGGATGAGTTCATCCAGGGCTTTTTCTCAGGAATAGCATTGACTTATGCAGATCGAACTTCAGCAGTGCTGATGCCATATTATGAAAACTATGTATGTATGTATGTATGTACCTACATATATATATTTGTGTGTGTGTGTGTGCATTCTGTGTCCCCAGAAGAGCTAACAGGCATAGTGGGAAATTTTTACCTTATGGTTCTTCCATAACAGCTCCTCCCATCAACCATAGGTAGGAGGTGCCATAATACACTGGCATACTTCCTGATGCATAGCAGGTATTCAGTAAACATCAAGTGAACAAATACACATGTGTGACTGGATCTGAGAGTCAATAAAAGGATTGAGAAGCTAAATTGAGTGTTATATTTTCAAATGCCAAAAGCGAAGTGCACACACATTCATATGCCTAGATACACACATGCATGAACGTACACACACATACTCACTTGATGTCCGACAGTTTGAACGCCTAAGATGACACAACCACCAAGCCTTTGGCACTAGGGAAATAGCTCCGGGTCTTGAGAAAAAGAGGGGCTGGGGAAATGTCTTGACATCATAGGAAGATTGAGGTTCACTCTTGTCCACACCAGAGGTTCTTGAACTTGGCTACACATTGGAATCATCTCAGGAGCTTTAAAAAGTACTGATGTCTAGATTCTGGTTCCTTTGGAACAGGGTATGGGTTATGAATCAGAATTTTTAAAAAGCTTCCCAGATGACTTTACTGTGCAGCTCACTTAGAGGACCATTTCTTTAGACCTCTGCTGTCTAGTTTGGTAGCCACCAGCTGCGTGTTGCTATTGAACACTTGGTATATGGCTAGTCAAAATTGAAATGTACTTTAATGAAAAATCACAGCAAATTTTGAAGATTATGAAGAGAATATGAAAACAAGACTGTGAAATAATGTGTCATTAATAAATTTTATATTGATAGTGGTAGGCAGAATGATACCACCCTCAAGATGTCCATGTTCTAACCCCCAGAACCTGTGAATGTATTCTGTTATGTGGCAAAGAGATTAAAGTTGAAGATGGAATTAAGGTTGCTAATGAGCTGACCTTAAGTAAAGAAATATCTTGGATTACTCTGGGTGAACTTATTAGAATCACAAGTGTGCTTAAATGTGGAAGAGGGAGGCAGAAGGGGCAGTGTCAGAGTAATGCAATGTGACAAAGACTTGACCAACCTTTGTTAGCTTCGTGGAAGAGAAACCACAAGCCAAGGAATGTGGGCAACCTCTAGAAGCCGGAAAAAACAAAAATACAAATTCTCCCCTAGAGCCTCCAGAAAGAAACACAGCATCCTCAACACATTGGTTTAGTCCAATGAGACACATTTTGGATTTTAGGTAATAAATGTCTTGTTTTAAACCACTAAATTTGTGATAATTTGTTATAGCTACAATAGAAAACTAATCTATTTCCTTACATGTTGAAATAGTAATATTTTGAATTGGGTTGAGTAAGATATATTAATACAATTATTTTCACCTCTTTCTATTTACTTGTTTTTAATGTGGCTACTAGAAATTTTACAATTAAACGTGTGGCTTGAGTTACATCTCTACTAGACAGTGCTGCTCCAGACCCCCTCAGCCTTCGGACAACGTAGTAACATAACTGACTCTATCTGCCCCCAGGAGATACGGCCTCTATGGGGACTTCTGGGCTAATGAAAATTGTTCTTATTCTCAGCCCCTGCTAGCTTTTTAGTAATGGGAGGAAAACTTGTGTCTCATGCTTGGACCATCCAATGAATAAATGACCAGAGGTTATTTTGAGTGCTAGCTTTCCAATTTTATAGAAACCATAAAACTTGCCCCATCAAAAAAACAATTGTTAGGGCTTTTGAGAGAAGTGAGCGCAGATTAGTATACCCCTTCACCATGGCAAGATGATTCTCTGAGTTCCCTCAACAGCAGTGCAGCTACTGCAAGAAGGCAGTGTGACTATATCTGTCCACCCAGCAATACCATCACAGGCCGGACCCTTGAGTGACCAGTTTGCTTTTTGTAACAAGTGTCTTTTTGGTTACGAACAATAAACGTAACGTTCAGGTGATTAAATTGGTTACGTTTGCTTTAAGCAAACCCATAAGAGGAAAAGCGTCAACCTATGGCATCTAGAGGGGAGGGAATAGGAATAAAATCAGAGTGTACTTTTTTGGGCAAAGAAAGGCAAAGGGGGCTGAATACAAACTTCTTGAGAAGCCGTGACAAGATAGAAACAGCCAGTCCTTGCTGCATTACGGCATACAGGTCACTTCTACCCTCAAGGACACCAATGAATACTTCAAAAGAAAAATGGGGAGGAGTTGTTGACACATTGAGCCAAAGAGCCTTAAAATATAGTTGTATTTTTCTATTGCCATAAATATTTTTCCAAAGACAAAACCCTAGAGTATTGCAGAGTGTAATAAACATTGAACTTTCAAAATTCATATTAATTATTCTGGATTTGAAGTATTGGGAATATTTGGAGATTCTGATACCATTTGGAGACATTTTATGAGTAAAAGGACTTTATTGTACAACTAAAAAAATGTGTAAAACAATTCCTAACAATGTGTAACGTTCACAGGACAAAATGACCACCCACTGTGTGTGAAGAGCTTGGACGGCAGGCAGCACGTTGCAAGGTTCATTGCTTGGGATTACTCAGAGTGACTGCTACCGTCCTGTCATTGGGTGGAATCCAGGAAAAGAGAAACAGCTTTACTTCCAGTTTGAGCATTTCCCCCTCAAACCCTGAGCATGCCATGTGAAATGATAAAGCAGGAATGAGAGTGTTTTCTGCATTTTCTTCATGGCCTCATGCCATTAGCTAACACACGTAATGCCACTTCATATTTCTGGCCAATCCCTATAATCCACTTACAATAGACTTTTGAACTGTAGCTGGAGTGGATGTCCTGCCTCAAGCTCCAGCAATGACAGACGCGAACTCCATGGGTAATAAAAGCAAGGAGGGTGCCGGGACTATTTCTTAGAAGCTTTGCTACTGAGCAGTCACCACACTTGGCAGGAAATACTGTGATCATCTTACAGCGGTAAACACACTGCCTCCTGTGAGGGCAGGGTTACCTGAGGTAAGTTAACAGTGTCTCTCCTAAAGACCGCGCCGCATTTTCCCTTAATCATTTTGTGTCAAATCGCAGTGATGGAACTATGAGAGTATCATTTGTGCTTCCCCACGCTTCCAGATGCCATCCAGTCTTGAAGGGCCCTTCACAGTTATAATGTTAAGGTTAAATGCCTTCAAGCATTTTTTGTATTTTCCCTTTTTTATAGATAATGGATCAATGCTTCTCACAAAGCCCAGTCTTTCTACAGTGACTTCCTAATGGAATTGAGTCATAGAATTTCCTTTTACCCTTTTACATTCTCCTGGGAAACGTTTCTCCCATTTTATAACTCACCTTTTCTAACTGCCTTTGGTCCTTTTTAGGAGACTTTCCTTTTCTTTTGAATTCAGGGATCTATAGAATGCCAGTGGGAGTCCCCCAAGCCACTGAATCACTCCTTCACCTCACATTAGTCATGTCTAAAGGAAAAAGTGTCACCAGTGTAGGTGAATGTGTACGTGCATGGTGACAAACAGCGAGGATGAAGGGTGAAGGAAAATAATTCTTAATGTTTTCTTTCTCTGCTTGTTCTTCAAACTTTTGTTGGGAAGTTTTTGATTACTGATTCAATCTGCTAGTTATTGGTGTGTTCAGATTTCTGATTATAAGTACACTTCATTTTATCGTGCTTTACTGCACTGCACTTCAGTTCTGATTTGTAAGCAGAGTGAAGGTTCATGGCAATGCTGCATCGGGCACATCTATAGGCGCATCGTCCAGCAGTATTTTCTCACTCTGTGTCTTTGCGTCACAGTTTGCTAATTCTCACAACATTTCAAACTTCACCACTATTGTTGTATTTGTCATTGTGATTTGTGGCCGGTGATCTTTGATGTTACCATTTTAGTTGTTTTGATGCACCATGAACGCACCCTTTTAAGATGGCAGACTTAATAAATGTGTGTGTTCTGACTGTTCCCCCACCAGCCATTCCTCCATCCCTTTCCCTCTGCTCTGGCCTCCCTGTTCCCTGAGATACAAAGTACTTTTTTTCTTCAATATATTTTATTGATTATGCCATCACAGTTGTTCCATTTCCCCCCTTTAGCCCCTTCCCTGCACCTCCCCCCTCCCATTCCCCGCCCTTTAGGTTTTGTCCTTGGGTCATACACGTAAGTTCTTTGGCTTCTACATTTCCTATACTATGCTTAACCTCCCCCTGTCTGTTTTCTACCTACCGCTTATGCTACTTATTCTCTGTACTCCCTGCTCCCCCTACCACTCCCCTGTTGATATCCCTCCATGTCTTATATAAATCTCTTTAACATTTCATATAATAAAGGCTGGATGATGATGAACTCCTTGAACTTGACCTTATCTGAGAAGCACTTCATCTGCCCTTCCATTCTAAATGAAAGTTTTGCTGGATAGAGTATTCTTGGTTGTAGGTCCTTACCTTTCATGACTTGGAATACTTCTTTCCAGCCCCTTTTTTCCTGAAAGGTCTCTTCTGAGAAATCGGCTGACAGTCTTATGGGAATTTTTTTTTCTAGGTAACCGTCCTCTTTTCTCTTGCTGCTTCTAAGATTCTCTTCTTATTTTTAGTCTTGGGTAATATAATTATGTGTCTTGGTGTGTTCCTTTTTGGGTCCAACTTCTTTGGGACTCTCTGAGCTTCCCAGACTTCCTGGGAGTTTATTTCCTTCACCAGATTGGGGAAGTTCTCCTTCATTATTTGTTCAAATAAGTTTTCAGGGTGTTGCTCTTCCTCTTCTCTTTCTGGCACCCCTATAATTCGGATGTTAGAACGTTTAAATTTGTCTTGGATGTTCCTAAGCCTCTCCTCATTTTTTTGAATTCTTGTTTCTTCATTCCTTTCTGGTTGAATATTTTTTCTTCCTCTGGTTCACACCATTGATTTGAGTCCCAGTTTCCTTCCCATCACTATTGGTTCCCTGTACATTTCCCCTTATTTCTCTTAATGTAGCCTTCATTTTTTTGTCTAATTTGCGACCAAATTCAACCAATCCTGTGAGCATCCTGATTACCAGTTTTTGAACGGTGCATCTGATAGGTTGGCTATCTCTTTGTGGCTTAGTTGTATTTTTTCTGGAGTTTTGATCTCTTTCATTTGGGCCATTTTTTTTTTTTCTTTCTCTGTGCACCTGTTACGTATAAGGGGTGGAGCCTTAGGTGTTCACCAGGACAGCGCAACCCACGTTGTTGTGTTGTGATGCTGTCTGTGGGGAGGGGTCTGAGAGGGAACAATGGCACTTGCTCTGCTCTCTGCCAGCTTTCAGTCACTTCCCCCACTACCCACAAGCAAATTGGGTCCTTCTGTGCTGATTCCTGGGTGGGTGGGCTTGTGTACGTTCTAAGTCCCTGTGGGTCTCTATAACGAACTCCCCTGTGAGGCTGGGAGTTCCTCCTGCTGCCACCTCAACCCCCACAGGTGTTTTCAATTGGTGGTTTGAGGCTTTATTTCCCTGAGATGAACCCTGGGTTGTGAGGTCTGTTTCACACCCCAGCTTTTTCTCCTGGTTTATCTGCACATGTATGAGGGACCTCTCCGTCCACCAATCTCAGCCCCACTGGGTCCCGGTCGGCCAGCCTCGGGTTTTGCCAAGTGTGCCAGCCTTGGGTCTCTCCGGGCAGCTGCAGGATTGCCTGTAGTGCTCCTCAAACCACCATCTCACCATGTGCTCTCTGTCCAGCTCTGCCCAGCTCTGCCCACTTACTGGTCTGGATGAATGTGTCTTCTTTAACTCCTTGGTTGTCAGACTTCCATACAGTTTGATTTTCTGTCAGTTCTGGTTGTTTTTTGTTTTTAAATTGTTGTTTTCCCTCTTTTGGTTGTGTGAGGAGGCACAGTGTGTCTACCTACGCCTCCATCTTGGCCCCAAAGTACTGACGTTAGGTCAATGAATAATTCTACAATGACCTCTAAGTGTTCAAGTGAAAATAAGAATCTCATATCTCTCACTTCAAATCAAAAATCAAAAATAATTAAGCTTAGTGAGAAAGACATGTTTAAACCTGAGATAGGCCCAAAGCTAGGCCTCTTGTGCCAGTTAATCAAGCTCTAAATGCAGGAAAAAGTTCTTAAATTAAAAAGTACTATTCAGTGAACACATGAAGGATGAGAAAGTGAAACAGCCTTAACCTGTGGAGGTCAGGTCGTGGTAAAAAAACTACAGTGTACACCGCATGTATCGAATATCGCATACCCTTACAAAATACATGTAACCAAACTGACGGCTTAAACATTATGGCTTAACATTAGTCCTGCACAAGTGCACAGCTAGTCATGACCTTGAAGCTATGCACCCAATTTATGTAACAATATTTAAAAAAAGAGTTTGTATCTCTCAGATCAGCTGCCACCTCTTCAGGGTTAGCAGTGTTGACATAGAGAAAGTTTTAGTGGTTTAGATAGAGGATCAAAGCAGCTACCACATTCCCTTAAGACAAAGCCTAATTCAGAGCAAAGCCCTAACTTCAATTCTATGAAGGCTGAAAGAGGTAAGGAAGCTTTGGAAGAAAAGCCTGAAGCAAGAAAATGTTGGTTGTGAGGTTTAAGGAAAGAAGTCATTTCTATTACATGCAAGTGCAAGGTGAAGTAGCAAGTGTTGATGTAGAAGCTATAGCCAGTTATCCAGAAGATCTAGCTAAGATAACTAGTAAAATAACAAAACAGCCTTCTGTTGGAAGAACTCTTTATGACTTTCATAGCTTGAGAGGAGAAGTTGACATGCTGTTTTAAATCTTCAAAAGATAGGCTTACTCTTCTATTAGGGGCTAACGCTGCTGGTCACTTCACGTCAAAGTCAATGCTCATTTACCATTCCAAAAATCCTAGGGCCTTTAAGAATTATGCTAAATTTACTCTGCTTGGGCTCTATAAATGGGACAACAAAGTCTGGATGATGGCACATCTGTTTACAACATGGTTTACTAAATATTTTTGATTGTTTATGCTGTTCCAGTTGTCCCAATTTTTTTCTCTTTGCTGTCTTCCACAGAGCCCACCCTCAACTTCCACAGTCAATCCCCACACCACTTTCCGCACCCATGGGTGCATCACCTATGTTCTTTGACTCATCCCTTCACCCTCTTTTGAGCAGTGCTGGCCTCCCTCCTCCCCTCTTACCACTGTCAGTCTGTTCCACAGCGCTATGCCTCCGGTTCTATTTTGCTCATTCGTTTATACTGTTCATTGGATTCCTCTTATAAATAAGACCATATGGTATTTGTCTTTCACCAACTGGCTTATGTGAATTAGCATAATAGTCTCCAGTTCCATCCATACTGTCATAAAAGGTAGGAGTTCCTTCTTTCTTTCTGCTGCAAAGTATTCCATTGTGTAAATATGTCATGGTTTTTTGATCCATTCATTTACTGCTGGGCACTTAGGCTGTTTCCAGCCCTCAGCTATTGTAAATAGTGCTGCTATGAACATAGGGGTACATAAATTCTTTTTGTATTGGAGTTTTGGGATTCTTAGGGATATTCCCAGCAGTAGAATTGCTAGATCAAAACATAGTTCCATTTTCAGTTTTTTGCAGAAATTCTATACCATTTTCTACCACCCTGCATTCCCCCCTGACAGTACACTGGGGTTCCCTTTTCCTCCACATCCTCGCCAGCACTTTTTTTTTTTTTTAAATTTACTAATGATGGCCATTCTGATGGGTGTGAGGTGATATCTTGTTGTGGTTTAATTTGCATCTCTCTGATGGCTAATGATGCTGAGCATCTTTTCATAAGTCTATGGACCCTCTGTATGTCCTCCTTAGAGAAGTATCTGTTCATGTCCTTTGCCCATTTTTCAATTGGATTGTTTGTCTTCCTGGTGTTGAGTCATATGAGTTCTTATATATTTTGGAGATTAAAATCTTGTCGGATGTATCATTGCTAAATATGTTCTCCCATATAGTTGGTTCCCTTTTCATTTTGATAATGGTTTTTTTAGCTGTGCACAAGCTTTTTAACTTGATGTAGTCCCATTTGTTTACTTTTTCATTTACTTCCCTTGCCTTAAAAGATATACCAGCAAAAATATTGCTACGTGAGATAACTAAAATTTTACTGCCTGTGTTTTCTGCTAGTATTTTTTATGGTATCATGACTTATTTTTAAGTCTTTTATCCATTTTGAGCTTATTCTGATGTATGGTGTAAGGTGGTGGTCGTTTCATTTTTTTGTATGTATTAGTCCAGTTCTCTCAACACCATTTATTGAAGAGACTATCTTTACTCCATTGTATGTTTATGCCCCTTTGTCAAATATTATTTTCCACAGAGACATGGGTTTATTTCTGAGCTCTCTATTCTGTTCCATTGATCTATGTGTCTGTTCTTATGCCAGTACCAGACTGTTTTGATTACAGTGGCCTTGTATTATAGTTTGATATCAGGTATTGTGATCCTTCTAACTTTGTTCTTCTTTCTCAAGATTACTGAAGCTATTCAGGGTCTTTTTTTGGTTTCATGTAAATTTTTGGAGTATTTGTTCTAGATCTATAGAATATGGCATTGGTATTTAAATAACAATTGCATTAAATTTATAGATTGCTTTGGCTAGTATGGACATTTTAATGATGTTGATTCTTCCAATCCATGAACATGATATATGTTTCTATTTATTTTTATCTTCTTCACTTTCTTTCTTTGGTGTTCTATAGTTTTCCCAGTACATGTGTTTTACTCCCTGGATCAATTTATTTCCAGGTATTTTTTGTTGTTGTTGTTGTTGCTATAGTAAATGGGATTTTTTTCCCCTTAGTTTCTCTTTCTGATAGTTCATTGTTGGTGTACAAAAATGCCATCAATTTCTGAATACTGACTTTCTATTCTGGTATTTTGCCACATTCACTTGTCAGGTTGAGTAGTTTTTTGGTAGCACCTATAGGGGTTTCTATGTACATTACCATGTTATCTTCAAATAATGAGAGTTTTACTTCTTCTTTTCCAATTTGGATGGCTTTTATTTATTCATCCTGTTTGGTTGCTGTGGCTAGAACTTTTAGTACTGTCTTGAATAAGAGTGGTGAAAGCAAACAACCTAGTCTTGTTTCTGATCTTAAGGAAAATGCTTTTAGTTTTAGCCCATTGAGTATGATGTTGGCAGTAGGTTTTTCGTATATGGCCTTCATTATGATGAAATATGCTCTCTCGATTTCCAGTTTGCTGTGTGTTTTTTTTTAATCATAAAGGGATGTTGGATTTTATCAAATGCTTGTTCAGCATTTACTGTTATGATCATGTGATTTTTGTCCTTCATCTTGTTTATGTGGTGTGTTCTCTTCATCAATCTGTGAATATTGTACCATCCTTGCATCCCTGAAATAAATCCCACTTGATCATGATGTGTGAACTTTTTAATATGTTGATGGACCTGGTTTGCTAATATTTTATTGAGGATTTTAGCATCTATGTTCATCAGAGATATCGGTCTGTAATTTTCTTTCTTTCTTGTGTCTTTGCCTAGTTGGAATTAGGATAATACTGGCCTTGTAGCAAATATTTAGGAGTCTTCCCTCTTCTTGAATTTTTTGGAATAGTTTGAGAAAGATAGGTGTTAGCTCTTCTTTGAATGTTTGGTAAAATTTGCCTGTGAAGCCATCTAGTCCAGGGCTTTTATGTGTCAGTAATTTTTTGATGACTGCATTCAGTTTAGGAAGATTGTATGTTTCTAGAAATGTATGCATTTTGCCTAGGTTGTCCAGTTTCTTGGCATATACTTGTTCATAGTAATTTCTTACAATCTTTTCTATTTCTGTGGTATTGGTTGTTACTTTCCCTCTTGAATTTCTGATTTTATTAATTGGGGTCTTTTCTTCTTCCCTTTCTTCTCCTTCTTCCCCTTCTCCCCCTTCTTCCCCTTCCTCCCTTGCTTCTCATTATCCCCCTCTTCCTCCCTCCTCCTCCCCCTCCTCCCCTCTTCCCCCTCCTCCTCCTCCTTCTTCTTCTCTTTCTCCTTCTTCTCCTTCCTCTCCTTCCCCTCCTTCTCCTCTTCCTCCTCCTCCTTCTTCTTCTTTCTTCTTCCGCTCCTCCTCCTCTTCCTCCTCCTCCTGTCTCTCTTCTGATGAATCCGGTTAAAGGTTTATCAATTTTGTTTATCTTTTTGAAGAACCAATTCCTGGATTCATTCATTCTCTGAATTATTTTTTTAGTCTCTATGTCATTTAATTCTGCTCTGATCTTGATTATCTCCTTCCTTCTATTCACTCTGGGCTTTGTTTGTCATTTTCTAGTTCTTATAGAAGTACGGTAAGGTTGTTTATTTGAGATTTTTCTATCTTCTTCAGGTAGACCTGTATTGCTATGAACTTTCAGGACTGCCTTCACTGTTTCCGATAGGTTTTGGGTTGTTGTGTGTTCATTTTTACTTGTTTCTAGGTACTTTTTGATTTATTCCTTGATCTCATTGTTAACCCATTCATTATTAAATAACATATTTTCAGTCTCAATGTATTTGAATGTTTGAATTATTTTCTTGAGCTTCATTTCTAGTTTTAAGCCATTGTGATCAAAGAAGATGCTTGATATGATTTCAATTTTCTTGAATTTGTTAAGGCTTGCTTTGTGTTCTATCATGTGGTCTATCTTTGAAAACGATAGATGTGTATTTGAGAGGAACCTATATTTTGTTTCTTTGGGGTGAAATGTTCTGTAAATATCAATTAACTCAATTAGATCTAGAGTGCTGTTCAATGCTACAATATATTTGTTGATTTTTTGCTTGGAAGACCTACCCATTGCTGACAGTGGGGTGTTAAAATCTCTTATAATGGATATATTGTTGTCTCCCTTTATATATTTAGATGCTCCTATTTGGGTGCATATATGTTTACAACAGTTATATACTCTTGTTGGACTGTTCCTTTAAGTATTATGTAGTGACCTTCTTTGCCTCTTGTTATTGCCTTTGTTTTGATGTCTATTTTGTCTGATATAAGTATTGCTACCCAACTTTTTTCCATGTCCATTTGCATGGAATATATTTTCCATCACTTCACTTTCAGCCTGTAGATATCTTTCATTTTGCGGTGGGTCTCTTTTATTCAGCATATATGTGGGCCATGTTTTTTATCTAGTCACCTACCCTATGTCTTTTGATTGAAGCATTTAATGCATTTTTATTTAAGGTTATTACTGTTAGGTATTTATTCATTGCCATTTTTCCCTTTGTACCTGTGTTCCCCCACCTTCTTCTTCTTAAAGGTGTCCCTTTAGCATATCTTGCAATGCTGGTTTGGTGGAGATGTACTCTTTTAGCCTTTTTTTTTTTTTTGGTCTGGGAAGCTGTTTATTTCACCTTTCATTTTAAATGAGGGCCTTGCTGGATAGAGTAGTCTTGGTTGCAGTTCCTTGTTTTTCATTACCTGGAGTATTTCACACCAGTCTCTCCTGGCTTATACTGTTTCTGTTGAGACGTCAGCTAATAGCCTTATTGGAGCTCCCTTGTATGCCACGAACTGTTTCTCCCCTGCTACCTGTAAGAGTCTCTCATTGTCTTTAAATTTTGCCATTTTGATTGTAATGCATCTTGGAGTAAGCCTGTTTAGGTTCGTCTTGATTGGGACTCTCCGTGTTCCAGGACTTGCGTGACTTTTTTCCTCACCAAGTTAGGGAAGTTTTCTGACATCACTTTTTGAACAGATTTTTCTATCCCTTGCTCCTTTTCTTCTACTTCCTGTGTCCCCATTGTGTGACTATTATTATGTCCTATGTTGTCCTGCAGATCCCTTAAACTATCTTTGTTCTTCTTGAGTTTTTTTTTTCATTTTGTTGTTCTGACTGGGTTTTTGTTTTCTACCTTGTCTTCGAACTTGCTGACCTAATCCTCTGCTTCATCTAGCCTGCTTTTTATTTCTTCTATTATATTCTTCATTTCAGATATTGTATTATTCATTTCCTTCTGGCTCTTATTCATAGTTTCTATGTCCTTTTACATGCTGATGTGGTTCCCACTAAGTTCCTTGTAGCTCCCATAAATTTCTTCATACTTGTTACTGAGGTCCTTTAGAATCCTTATAACCATTATTTTGTCCTCTATGTTTGATAGATTTCTTGTCTCAATTTCATTTAGCTTTTTTTTTTCCTAGGAATTCCTCCTTTCCTTTCAATTGGGTTTTATTCTTTGTCTCCCTATTTTAAGTGATCCTTTTTGTTTCTTTCTGCATATTAGGTTGATCTGCTTTGACTCCTTGTCTTCGTGGGGTGGCCTTTGGTGGTAGGAGACCTGTGGGAATCAGCAGTGCCATCTCCTTGATCTCTTGAGCTGGATGCTCTTTGGATGCCCTTTGTGCCATTTATGTAGCTCTCTTGTAATTGAGTTTTGGTTATTGTTGGGTCATTCTTTGCTGGGTTCTTCCCTCCAGCTCACTGACTGAGAATCATGCCACCCCCCACATCTTGTATGCTGTTGTACAAGCACTGACAGAATAAAACAAAACAACCTAGGAAAAAAAACCCACACCAGCAAAAATGCCACCAACCACAACCACAACATCAACAACAAATGAGCAAATGGTAATAAAGGTGGAACGAGAATAAGAATATTATAACAAAGGGAGATGACAGAAAGAAAAATGATTTGGAAAGGGTAGAGGGCAGGGAATAGAAACAAGACAAAGAAAAAAAAATAAAATTTATAATATAAATAAAAAAGGGAAGGAAGAGGGAAAATAGAGTAAGAAAAGGGAAAAGTATACTATGATGTTTAAAAATAAAAAATAATGAAAAATGGAACAAAATTCAAGGTAAACAACCACCATAGCAATCTCAATGACAAATGAGCAAAGAGCGATAAAGGTGGAAAGATAGTAAGAATATTGTAAGACAGAAAAAGGAAAGAAAAAAGATGATAAGATGTCAAAGGGAAGACAGACAATTTTGAGAGGACAGAAGGAGAAGAAATAATCAGAATAATGATAAAAATCAGGCTAAGAGTGGGAAAAACATAATTTAAAATGAAAATAAGAAAGGTCAGGAGGAAGGCAAAATGGCATAGGAGAGGAAAATAGTAAAATTTGAGATTTGAAATAAAAAACAGTGAACTTTTAGGAATAAAATTGTAGAAATGCAACAACAAATATCATATTAATGACAAATGAGCCAAGATGAATAAAGGTGGGGAGAAAATAAGGATATTATATGAAAGAAAAAAAGAATGTAAGATGACTAATGGAAAGAAAAATGGTTTTGAGAGGCTGGAGGGAGAACTAGTAAGAGTGAGAAGTAGAGACACGGTGTAGAAAGGCAGAAATAAAATGTAAAACAAAAAGAGGAAGACAAAAGGCCAAATGGTGTAAGAGGAGGGAGTGAGATTTTAGATTTGAAATAAAACTAAAATAAAAAATGGTGAAATAATAGAAACAAAGTTGAAGAAAAAGAAAAAATGTTACAAAATTATGAAGGAGAAAAAATAACACAAATAATGGAGATGACTGAGGTGGAATTCGTCTCAGCAGAGTCTAGATTTTACCACTGTCTTCCCTTTCTAGATCCATTCCTGGTAATGTCAGATGGTGTCCCAGTCTAGCCCTAGGCAGCCTGTTTAAGACTACGAGTGATCCACAGTCTATGGCTGTCTGCTTCAGGCCTGGATGGTCTTTGCTGTTCTGTCCTTCTGGTTTTCTACCAGCACAAGACCCAGGAGTGTTTCATCTAATATCCCAGAGCATTGCAATTACCATGTCCACCAGCCTCCAGAGGGGGCCTCTGGTGTGATTGGGAGGGTGGAATCCCTGGATCATCGCACAGAGGTGCTTTTCAGTCTTCAGGAAAGATGGTGAATGTTTCCCCACACCCCTACCACACATCTTGGTCTATCTCAGATTATTTCCCATAATGTATAGTTTCTGTTGACTTAGCTGTCTATTTCCTGTGAGGGGCCAATCTGTATAAAAGGGCCAGCTCTCTCCTGCTTGGTGCTAATGGCAGCTTTGTATAAGAGCCAAGGCTGGAACACCGCTTGTTATGTCTGTCTGTAATCTTTCTGCTCTGTTGGTTTCATCGAATCAGGGCTCAAGGAACCAGTGTAGGTAGTAGTGTCTGATAAAAGTTCAGGAAATGCCCTTTTAGAACTTCTTCTTTCCCTTGTGGATATGTGCCTAGCAGGGAGCTCCTGAGCCTGGCCTCACTGTTCTGCAGAGCCTGCAATCCCCCAGGTGGGGGATGGGCACACCTGCCTGTGAGGGGATTTGCCTGGCTGCAAAGACTCTCAGACACTCAGCTCCTGGCCCTCAAGGCCCCAGCCTATCACTCTTTCAGAAGACTCAGACCTGAAATTTCCATTCTGCACAGTCCCCTGCTCACCACCTGCACTGGATGGGGTCCCACACAGTCACTTTGCTGGGCCTCTTTCTGTTCTTCCTGTAGCTGAACTCAGTGGGAATGATCTACACTTTCGTTCTGGTTTCTTAGCTGGCAGAGCTGCTGTGCACTTGCATGGGGTCCCACCTAGTCATGCCTCAGCTCCCCTTGTAAAAAGTCTCTATGTGGTGCCCATGCTGCAGCTCAGAGCTGTGGGCTGGCTCTCCATACGCTCCGCATCCCTGAAAAGCAAAGACCTCTCTTGGTCAGGGTTGTCCAAAGCCTACCAGTGCCTCTAACAGTTTTAGGAAATAGAGTTTCTCTCTGAAACTCTCCTGGTTGGTGCTGCAGCTATGGATGTGCTGCTCACTGTGTGTGTACAGCTCGCGTCTCCCAGACTCCATATATCCTTCCAAGTCTCTCCTGATTAGGGTTGGGGGTTCCCTGTGTGGCACCAGGGACCCCTTTCAGGGAGGGGACCACTGAGCTGTGTTTTCTGTCTGATCTCTGCTGTAGATGCCTCATCCAGAGCATCTCTCTCTCAACTTATAAAGTCTCTTACAGGATGGTGCAAAACATCCTATGCACTCCTTGGCTTCAAAAATTCCTATCAGCTGAGATTCTGTTGATTATTCAGGTCACTTGTTAGAAGATTGGCCAAAAATCTGTGCTGGGGGTACAAGCAAGTGGTCTCAGCTTCCACCTGCTCAGCCGCTATCTTATCTCATCTCCTTCAATTTTCAAATGGTAGTTTTTCTGAGTAAAGTAGTCTTGGTTATAGGTCCTTGCTTTTTATCACTTTGGATATATTCTGTCAATTCCTTCTGGCATAAAATGTTTTTTGTTGAGAAATCAGCTGAGAGTCTTACAGGACCTCCCTTGCAGATAACTTCTTTCTCTTGCTGCTTTTAAGATTCTCTTTATCGCCTGGCTGGTGTAGCTCAGTGGATTGAGCACGGGCTGGGAACCAGAGAGTCCCGGTTCGATTCCCAGTCAGGGCACATGCCTGGGTTGCAGGCCAGGTCCCCAGTGAGGGCCATGTGAGGAGCAACCATACATTGCTGTTTCTCTCCCTCTCTGTCTCCCTCCCTTCCCCTCTCTCTAAAAATAAATAAATAAAATCTTTAAAAAAAAAAAGATTCTCTTTATCTTTAACCTCTGCCATTTTAATTATGATGTGGTGTGGGCCTCTTTGGGTTCATTTTGTTTGGGACTCTCTATGCTTCCTGGACTTCTGTGCCTTTTTCCTTCACCAAGTGAGAAACATTCTCAGTCATTATTTCTTCAAATATGTTCTCAATCCCTTCCTTTGCCTGTATTTTCCTTCTGGTACCCCTAGGATAAATGTGTTGTCCCAAATGTCACTTAAACTATCTTAATAATTTTTTTTCTTCTTTAACTAGGTATTTTCTGCTACCTTGTTTTCCAAATTCCTTATTGGATCCTTTACTCCATCTAATCTTCTATTGATTTCTTGTAGTGTATTCTTCATTTCAGATATTGTATTCTTTATTTCTGACTGGTTTTTTATGGTTTCTACGTCATTTCTTATACTTACTGTCTCTTTGTTGATGCTCTCACTGATTTAATCCATTCTAACCCTAAGGTCTTTGAGCATTCTTATTTCCATTGTTTTGAACTCTGTATCTTGTTGATTGCTTGTGTCTACTTCATTTAGTTCTTTTTCTGGAGATTTCTCCTTTTCCTTCATTTGGGGCATGTTTCTTTGTTACCTCATTTTGGGTGCCTCTCTATACTTGTTTCTGTGTATTAGGTAGATCTACTCCCACCCACCCTTGGTGGGGTGGCTTTATATAACAGGTGTGCTTGGGGCTCAGCGGTGTAGTATCCCTGGTCTACTGAGCTGGGTGTCCAGGAGTGTCCCTGTGAGTCATGTGATCCCTCCTGTTGTCATTGAGTCTTGATTGCTGTTGGCTCATCTGTGGGTGGGGTTGACCCTCAGACTGGCTGACAGCAAGGACTGACACCAACCAGAGTGCATGGGGTGCTGTGCCAGGGCCTACACATGAAGTGGAATTTGCCCCAGGTGGTTCTGGTGCCTGCTGAGATCTCTTTTTGGGCGTGCCGCTTGGGGAGCTAATCAGGTCATTTTCTGATGTGGTCTGAAATCAGACACCTCTGGGTATATTTTAAATATTCCCATCTGATACATTATTAGGGCCTGCTAAGAGATGAAACTTGATTTTTTAAGTATATTTTATTGATTATGCTATTACAGCTTTCCCAATTTTTCCCCTCTATCCCCTTCTACCCTATACTCCACAACCCTCCAGCATTCCTTCCTGCTTAGTTCATGTCCGCGTGTTGTGCATATAAGTTATTTGACTTCTCTGTTTCCTATACCATTTTTGACCTCTCCCTGTCTATTTTATGCCTACCAATTATGCTTCTTCCCTGTACTTTTCCTTCCCAACCATAACCTCTCCGCCTCCCCATTGAAATCCCTCCATGTGATGACCATTTCTCTGATTCTGTTCCTGTTCTAGTTGTTTGCTTAGTTTTTGTTTTTTGTTTTGTAGGTTCATTTGTTGATAGTTGTGAGTTTGTTGTCATTTTACTGTTCATAGTTTTTGATCTTCTTCAATTTCTTAGATAAGTCCTTTTAATATTTCATATAATAAGGGCTTGGTGATGATGAACTCCTTAACTTTACCTAATCTGGGAAGCACTTTATCTGTCCTTCCATTCTAAATGATAGCTTTGCTGGATAGAGTAATCTTGGATGTAGGTCCTTGCCTTTTATGACTTCAAATATTTCTTTCCAGCCCATTCTTGGCTGTAAGGCTCTTCTGAGAAATCAGCTGATAGTCTTATGGGAACTCCTTTGTGGGTAACTGTCTCTTTTCCTCTTGCTGCTTTTAAGATTCTCTTCTTATCTTTTTTTTTAAGATTTTTTTTATTTATTTTTAGAGAGGGGGAAGGGAGGGATAAAGAGAGGGAGAGAAGCAGCAATGTATGGTTGCTCCTCACATGGCCCTCAATGGGGACCTGGCCTGTAACCCAGGCATGTGCCCTGACTGGGAACAGAACCGGGACCCTCTGGTTCCCAGCCCGCGCTCAATCCACTGAGCTACACCAGCCAGGGCTAGATTCTCTTCTTATATTTAATCTTGGGTAACTTAATGATGATGTGCCTTGGTGTGTTCCTCTTTGGATCCAACTTCTTTGGAACTCCTTGGGCTTCCTGGAAGTCTATTTCCTTTGCCAGATTGGTGAAGTTTTCCTTCATTATTTGTTCAAATAAATTTTCAATTTCTTGCTATTGTTTTTCTCTTTCTGGTACCCCTATAATTCAGATATTGGAATGTTTATAGTTGTCCCAGAGGTTCCTCAGCCTCTCTTCATTTTTTTGAATTCTTGTTTCTTCATTCTGTTCCAGTTGGATGTTTATTTCTTCCTTTTGTTCCAAATCATTGATTTGAGTCCCAGTTTCCTTCCTGTCACTGTTGGTTCCCTGAATATTTTGCTTTATTTCACTTTGGGTATCTTTCATTTGTTCTTTCATTTTTTGACCAAGCTCAATCAGTTCTGTGAGCATTTTGATTACCAGGGCTTTGAACTCTCCATCAGATAGGCTGGCTATCTCCTCACCACTTAGCTCTCTTTCTGGAGTTTTGCTCTGTTCTTTCATTTGGACCTTATTACTTTGTCTCGGTGCACCTGTTAAATTGTAAAGGGGCAGGGCCTTAAATATTCACTAGGGAAGGGCAGCCCTCCTTGCTGCACTGCGGTGCTGCCTGTGAGGGCGGGACAAGAGAAGGAACAATGCAGCTCATCTGCTCAGGTCTAGCCCCATTTTCCAACAAACTCTGGTATGCGACTGGGAGTTTCTCCCACTGTAGCAACCCCTGCAATAGTTCACAGTTGGCTCTGAGTCTCAGTTCCCCGTTCAGTCAGCCCCACCTGCCCGGTCCGCTGCCTTGCCATGGGTTTTCTCTGGGTTCTCATGGGTTCAATCAACAAAGATCAGTGAGCTGTGTGAGGTCCCAAGGTCTCTACTTTGAAGGAGACCGAGGAGTCATTGTTCTGTGTACAGTATTTCTTGTATCTTCTTCAATAAATGCCTCTATGTTTCATATTGCATGGATGGACACTTTCTGGACAGACCTTGTTGTATACCTGCGTAATCCTCACCCCTATCAAGATGCAGAATGTTTCCTCATTTTTGAAAATCCTTTAAGCCCCTTTAAAGTCAATCCTTGCCCACACCTATATGCATAAGAAGCAATCCTTTTTCTGATTTCTATCGATATAGATTAGCTTTGCTTATGCTAGAATTTCATTTAAATGGCATCATATACTCTGTCTGGCTCCTCTTGCTCAGCAAGATTTTGAGATTCAGCCATGTGATTGAATATATATGTAGTTTGTTCCTTTTTATTTCTGAGAAATATTATTTATAAATACGTAATCACTATTTATTTATACTTCTGTTGTGTACATTTCCCCTTCCCTGACCCCCTCCCCCAGTTTTTATACTCTTGCAAAGATGTCCACTATTGACATTCATGCACAACTCTTCTAATGTTTATATATTTTTCATTTCTCTTCGGTAAATACTTAAATTCCACTTAAAAGTGGAATTGCTGGTTCATAGCACACACACACACACCTGTTTAAGAGGAATGCCCATATATTCTTTTATATTTTATTTTTCCTAGATGATTTATAGTTTTAGCTTTTCCATTTAGGTCTATGAATGATCTATTTTACATTAATTTTGTGTATATTGTCAGGGTTCTTCCTCCCCACCCCACCCCTGATTTGTATATTCAGTGGTTCCAGCACCATTTATTGAAAAGATTTTCTTTCTTCACTGAATTGCTTTGGTTGGTCAAAAATCAATTTACCATGTAAATGTGAATCTATTTCTGGATTCTCTTATTTTACTCTATTCATCCATATGACTGTCTTTATTTCAACATCTCGCTTATTGTAGTCATATAGTAAGCTTTAAAATCTAGTTTTATAGATGTATATTCCAACTTTATTCTTTGCTTCAAGATTGTTTGTGGTATTTTAGGTGTTTTATATTGTCATAAAATTTTTATTTCGTTTTTAAATTTTATTTTATTTTTGATTTTAGAGAGAGGGGAAGAGAGAGAGAGAAGGACAGAAACAGCAATGTGAGTGAGAAACACCACTTGGTTGCCTTCCGTTTGCCCCAGGACTGGGGACAGAACCTGCACCCCAGGCCTGTGCCCTGACTGGGGACCGATCCAATGACCTTTTCTTTGCAGGAGGATGCCCAACTGACTGAGCCACACTGGCCAGGGCTATTGTCATATAAATTTTAGAATCAGTTTGTCGATTTCTATAATGATGTCCTCTAGTATTTTTAATAGAATTAAATGGAATGTATAGATCAATTTGAGGAGAATTGACATGTCACATCACAATATTGAGACTTTAAAACATTGTATATGTCTCAAATGTCTCAAATTTAGTATAATAGCTTTATTTTTCTCAATAATAGCTTTAGTATAGGGGTTTTGCAATATTTTATTAAATTTATCTGTAATTACTTTCTAGTTTAAATGGGACTGTAAGTAGAATGTTAAAAGACTTAACTTTCTATTTTTTTCCTGCTCGTATGTAGATAACCTTGTATCCCATGATATTGTTAAATTTACTTTTTAGATCTAATAGTTTTTGATGCAGATTCCTTGGTATTTTGTAGGTAGAAGTCATGTCCTATGTGAATAGAGGACAGCTTTACTTTTTTCTAATTCTTATGTCTGGTGTTATTACTCTTATTGCCCTGAATAGGACCTGCATTTACAGTGTCGATTAGAAGTAGTGAGAGAGAATATACTTACACAGTTCCCAATCATAACAAGGGAGAGGTCAGTGTTTCACCGTAAAGTATTAGGTTCACTGTAAATTTTATCAGATTGGGGGAAGTTCCTTTCACTGCTGCTTTGTTATGTTAAAAACATCCATTTGTATTAATGGGTCTTTTCTCATTGGCTGTTCTTAATCGTTTTTTATTTTTATTTTTTGGGCACTGGGTATCTGCTAGGTGACTGTAATGTGCCTTTGTGAGTTTCTTAGTTTAATCTGCTTGAGATTTGTTGAGCAGCTTTAAAGCCCACAGGGACTCATTTAAAAAAAATCAAATATTGAAATTCTAAACCATTACTATTTCAAATACATTTTCTGCCCTCTCTCTTCTCCCTATTCCTGGCTCTTTTCTGGTACTCAAATTATATATCTTTTAGATGATTTGACATTGTTTCATATATCAATAAGTCTCTGTTCGTTTGTAGCCTTTTTTCTTTGTGTACTATTTTTGAACAGTTTCTATTGCCCTCTCTTCAATTATTTAACTTACTGTCAAACAAATCCAGTTAATTTTGATTTCTTTGTAATTATAGATTTTTTTGTTCTAGAATTTCTATGTAGTTATTTTAAAATATTTTTAAATTCTCTATTAAGATTCCCTATTTGTTCTTTTTTTTTTTAAAGATTTTATTTATTTATTTTTAGAGAGGAGAAGGGAGGGAGAAAGAGCAATGTATGGTTGCCTCTCACATGGCCCTCACTGGGGACCTGGCCTGCAACCCAGGCATGTGCCCTGACTGGGAATCGAACCGGGACCTTTAGGTTCCCAGTCCATGCTCAATCCACTGAGCTACACCAGCCGGGCCCCTATTTGTTCTTTTATTATGTATATGCTTTTCTAGAATTCCTTTCCCATAGTCATATTAACTGTTATTATCGTCTTGTTTTTATTTGTTGACTTTTATAATCATTTCTGTCATTCTGGGTTAGCTTATATTGACTTATTCTTCTGGCTATGGGTAACATTTTCCTACCTTCTCGAATGTCTAGTATATTTTAATCGTGTTTTGGCTCGTACATTTTTATAGAAACTGTATTTTTTAGTTTCTCTATTTTATTGTCTCAGTTAATAGAGCATTAATATTTGTTCTTACAAGCAGCTATTTTCTTTGAGTATCAGCTTCAGTCCCCTAAGAGTGATTTCTAAGTTAGGCTAAGGTGAGTCAACAGTAACCTCTACCTCAGGACTGGATCAGCCCTACTTCTAAGGCATTGCTTTTCTGGCATCCCTACTGAAGGCTGTAGATTTTCAGCTATCTATCGCTCAGTGCTGGGAGAGCTCTGGTAACTGACCTCAGGAGTTTCCAGGTCCCAGTGATTCTTCAGTGGGTTGTTGTCTTTGACTTTGTGGCGTCTAAGCCTGTGCATGTGCAGCTCCCTTACCCTGCAAACAAGGACCCGTGAGGGTCCCCATGCTGATGCCTGTCGCTCATCTCTTTACAGCTCCTTTCAATCTGACTCCTTGGTTCATAACATTTTGACACCTCAGTAGCCTTCAATTTTAATCTTTGTACCCTCCACTCAGCAGGACTGTTGTGTTTTATTTGGGCTAAACTTTCCTGCACTAAAACCTAAAAAGGAATTTCAGGCAGAAATTTGGAGCGATAACAGGGCTCATTTTTGCCATTTCCCTTCCTCAAGTATCACAGTTCTGCACGGCTTGGTATTCAACATTTTGAAACCCTGGTTTCCAAAATTTGGTCTGGATGAAGAACTACGCTGGTGCCACTCTTCCAACGTGATCAGAAGTTGAAGTCCTTGACTAACATTAAAAAAGTCCCCTGAAGTCCTTTGTTCTCACCATTTACAATAGCTTTATTGTTGACAGATCACAAATGTTGTTTAATTGCAAATTATAATTCTCTAGATCTTGTTTAAGTTTATTTAGTTAATTCACAGATGAGTTTCAATTAGCAAAAATATTAAAGGTCATTTATAGAACATTACATTAGAAAATGTATACAAAATAATCTCCAGATATTCAACATTTGTCACACATATTAGAGACTACAATAGCAGTAGTTTTAATTCATGGCTTAATTTTGTACACATTTCCCCACTCTTTCAATTAATTCCTTGTGAAATATTTTGGATAAGTTAGTCACTTTGTTTTTACTTATTCACATCTTTTCAGTGGTTATGAAAAGTAAACAAAATTAGCAATTAGCTTGAGAATTCCAATCATATTTCTACTATTTGAGGAATGCTATTTTACAGCATGATATTTTACAGCATGATCTGTAAGACGAAGCCTCTTTTATGTAAAAAATGTAGTAGCTACAACTAGTCCTGCAGCACCTCAAAACAGTGTTCTTTCTTATCTGTTTTTTACTATATTCGTTCCATACCTTTTAATTTTGTAATCCAAGCAAACAGATCCTCGTTGTATGTACTTTGTGAAATCTTTATGACTTTTGAGAGGTTTTAATATGTTCATCCAAGTCTGCAAATCCATCTGACCTAAATAATGTTTGTTTTGCTGAAAACAGTTCTTCAACAAAGTTAATAAAACAATGACAAAACATAACAAAATTTCCAATTGTATAATAGGCTACCCCAGATCTTAGAATATTTTGAAATTTTGACTTTTATTACTAAAAACCTTTTAAAATTCCTTCTTATTCTATTTTATTTTGTGTTAAAATTTTTGGCATACATGATTTACAAAATTAGATGGTCTTTTTTTTTTTGCTTTATTTATTATTAATCTTTTTTCATTGTTGTTATACTAAAGGATGTCTAATAGAATTATTTTTATCATAACAGTTCATTTGGAAAGATCACAGGACAAATTGCTTTCAACAAATTCATCAAATGAAGCTACCACTGACTTTCACAATACTCTGTTGACTTAAAAGTGTCTACAAGTCTTTCTTTTAATTTACATTTTAGCTCCTACTAAGATTCTTCCTTCTAGTCACCTCTGAATTTTAACATGATCTGGAATTCTAAAAACATCTAAAAATTTATCTGGTAGTAAGAGCAATTTGAATGCATTTTAAAATTACTGCAATGTTATACCTCGTTGTATAATCATGTAGTCAAATTACTATATGGTGTACCGTTGACCTACTGATGGATATATATAGCAGTTTTTCACTGCAACACTTCTTTCTTCAGCCTGTTTCATTGCACCAGTGAGGATTTTTATGCTATTTCGTCTGGAATTACCAGACTTCATTAGGATTTGGCACATCAAATCTGCTAAGTGATCTGCTACTTTGGGAGGCACAAAACATGTGAGTACAGATACTGATGTAATTGCTTGTGTGCTATAGACTCAAGAATTTTCACAATTCCACTTTATATCATTACCATAAAAAACAGACATATGGTATGTTTAGAACTGTACGTGCTGTAGTTTTAGTGTATAGCTGACAGAAGAGCTTTCACTTTGACTTGGTGTTGATAGGACCTGAATCCATAGTTTAGGAAGTTACACGGGCTGGCTTGTAGCTCTTTACATTTTCAACCTAGTTTCTCCCACGTATTTCTAGTGAGGAGCACTTCAGTCACATTCATACCATGGCCGAGTTCTGTTTCCTCCACCTTTGTGAGTAAGAGATGGCAGTATTCCTGGAAACTGTTCTTACGTTGAGACAACAAGCAATAACTTCACTACATACAACACAATGAGCCACGCAAGTGTATGCAACTAAATACAAAATGAATCTGTCTTTAATTCATCCTTCCTATCTGGATTCTCAAAATGCCTGCAGATAGTCTAATGTCACCTGACACAAAAGGACATGTGGCAGAGAGAAAACTGCTAATTTAGCTGATTATAGTTAAAATATCTTCCTTTTGAAAATTTTAGAAATGCTTATGACAGTGGGAAAACAAGGCCAAGACCCACCCCCCAGGACTTTGGAAGGGCTCTGGGCAAGGGAGGGGCTCTGCAGCCTTTGTCAGCTTCCTGGTTAATCTGCCTGGTCCAGGGCTGCAGTGGGGTCTCTGTTCTGCACCAATCATTGAAACCTCAGAGTACCTTCAACTTTTGTCTTCTATCCTGGGCCCGGTCATTTTGTGATGCCACGGGAAGTTGACCTTAAACAGTTTTCATTCTCATTAAGTCCATGAGAGCAGTACAGAAAACTAGTAAGAGCTAAAAAAAACATATTTTCAGTTTGTTATAAAAGAGGAAAGTTTAAAAGGTCTTTTTCCATGTGGATAAATTAAAAAAAAAAGATAAAGCTGAATTCAACTTATATAAATTTAGAATGTACAATATGTCAAGCATTATACAGATGATGTGTAAAACACAGATGTTAGATAAATTTTATGAATTAGCTAATTTACTTGGATGGCTTTAAAAATGGTTTATTGAGCCTGGCTTAGCTGATTCAATGAAAAACATACTTTATTTTGCAAATCAAGAATTGTAACTTTGCACTTGTAAACCCTATTATCTAGTCGCTACCTCCTTGAGATGAACACTTACCAAAGGGTAGATAATGAATTAGCGTTTTAAGACTAAAATGATACTGCTTTCCAACAACTAACATGGAATGAAATCATCACTGTGGGTTTAAAGAGTAGATTACCTATACCATTAGAGATGATCAAAAAGTGTATCTTTATCATTTAACTTCTAACTAGCTTTTCACTCATCTTTTTCATGTCTTTCCTTTCTCTTTATGTATAACTAACAACTAATTGTGATAGAGTTAAAGAGAAATTATCATAGAAGTCAATGAAATTAGGTCCTGCTATGAGCGACTGCATATTTAGAGCAGAGCTATTGTCTATCTTAAGCTTCCTTAATATAAAATCTAGAATCCTGTTAGTGAGCTCTGTAGTTGATGATGCCTTTGTGTTCAGCACAGCCCACATTTTAATTTTGATCCATTCAAGGATCAGCCACAGTGAGGCCCTGCATCTTTATTATCCTTTCCTGGAATTCCAAAATCTAGTTTGTCTTTGTTTTTTACATGCATATGCAAATGAGCCAACGTAGAGAGGGGCTGCACAGGGGAGGCCAAGATGCTGAGAGCCGTCCAGCAGGGCCAGGAAAAGGCGAGGGACGGAGGGAGCTACTGTGAGCGGGAGATGAAGTCGATGAGAAGAGGCGACGTTGAGTCACGCTGTGTCAGTTTCCAGTCTGCTCAGGCCCTCGCGCTCTTTCTCAGACCTTAGTGCCACTGCATCTACGGTCAGGGGATATGTTGTCAGCACTGGGCTTTTGAGACATAAGGAATTTTCTTTTTTTCATAGCATCATTTCCTGTAATATGTATTTCCCCAAGAGCATAGTTCTCATACGTTTAAAGCCTTAAGAGTTTGGAAATAATAGGCATCTATATTTAATTCTAAATGGGATATCTGTATATCCGGAGTCATAGGCTTTTTCTTTCCCAGAAAATTACTCCAGGGGAGGTGAAAGGACAGACACAAGAATGGAATTTTAAACATCACTTTTTCTGTTCAGAGGTGGTGTTTTTTCTGCTCTGTTAAAATGAAGGACAAAGAAAGTGGTAATTATATCATCAGCCCTTAATGCCTTATTCTTCATAAAACACACGTCCCAATATTCTATGACCTTCTGTAGTCTTATAGACTCTGGGGCCTGAACCTTCAGAATAACAGCCTGGCTCAGCTCCTCAGCACAGAAGACTTCTTACCGCCCCCTGGTGGATAAAGTCAGAGAAACATGGTTCCCAAGGACCAATGCCAATGAGCCAGAAATTTGGTAAAATTTGTGGAGGATGTGAGGTGAGAAGGCAGAGCAAAATTAAGTAGATGCGGATTGATAAAGTAGGGGACAGTTCGGTACCCCTCTTATTCAAATATCCTGGCTTCCTATTTTACAGTGTCCCCTTTAAGGCCCAGGTCCTTCACTATATTCACTCTGGACTACCACTCTGGCTTACCCTTCTTACCCATGGGTCCCTAACGCTTCCCTTGCTAAAGAAGGCATCCTTCGACCAGCTATCTTTGATGGAGGATAATTCTTTATCTCATCATATGGGGTTCAGCTGTCTTGTTCCTGACAGCATTCCCACCCGCCACCCCGCCCCAGACTTGCCTTCTCATCCTAGCTTTCTAAAAGCTTATCCATATTCTGGGTGGTGGTTAGCTAGGAATAAGTCTATGCAACACAGAGTACCATGTGTTTTCCAATGAGTCTATGCCTTCACTACATATGCAGTGTTTTTTGAAACTCTAACTCTTCCAACCTGCTAATACAATGAACAGTCATTTTTGTACCCAGGACTGTTATTAGTTGCCTAGACCTTAAACATCTCTTTGATTCCAGATCTTTATTTTATTGTCTTTTATAATGTCCTCTAGATGTTATTTGGGAGGCAAATGTCATTAAAAATGGGACCTTAGGTGCTGTGGAAACTAACTAATGAATCGGGAAGCCTCTCGCTCCATTTGTTCCTACTTCTACCAACTTTCACTTTTGGCATTTGAAGAACATATTGTCTTTATCTGAGAAAAATATTTGGCTAGAAAGGCATACTGATAAGGCTTAAATTAGGAGTTATGAGGAAGGTAATGAAGTTCTTATTTACATACACAATCCATGAATGATACGATGAGTATTTCCGCTCTTAGTGTTGGTGGGGAGATGTTAGGAGTTACAGTATCTCAAATACAGAATATTATAATAATAGATTCTTAGAAATCATCTTTAGGAATCATCTTATCCCTTTTTTCGCCTAGTTTAGCAATCTTCACCAAACTATTCCTACCACGTGGGTGCTTAGCTTGCTTGGACATCTTCAGTTTGGGGCTCATTACCTTGAATCGTTGCTTGGCCTATGGTGATACATTTGTGGGAAATGAGTATTTTCGGGAAGGTGAATACATAGTTCCTAGTTTTGAGATAGAAAATAAAAGCTCAGCTTCTTTCTTCTGTTAGCTTCATCTCTAAATTCTCTAAACCTAGCCTCATCCTGAGCTCCAATCTTAGCAACAGAAGGTACTTAGAGTGACTGATGTTTTCTGCAGAATTGTTTAAAATCACTTTGGCAGTAGTATGAGGAGGAAAAAGGGCTATTTCTATGTCTCTAATTATTGTTTTGTGTGTGCTTGAGCATGAGAAAATGAGAGCTATGTTGTTGGGAAACTTGTTTATCATTCAGTTTAGGATGATTCAGAATATTTCATTTCTAGGGAAGGGCAGACAGACAATAGACTATGCTCAGATGGGCTGTGCTCAGTGGCTGAGTTCGGGTTCTCATTCCATCTGGACCCCGATTCCCTTTGATACTATTTGGGCTTTGATACCTAGGTCAATTCTAGAAGGTGGAATGGTAAAGAGAAAACAAACTGTCTGGAAACAGAGGACTTTGGGATTTTAGTGGTATGAAAAATGCTTGCATGGGAGTAACCAAAATGACAGGGGGCAGCCTGAACTATGGAGCCCAGGGAGGTAATGCTCCATCTCATTCATTCATTCATTCATTCATTCATTCATTCATTCATTCATTCACCAAATCCTTATTGACAGGCTAATCTGTACCAGGCACATAGTCATGCATGCACCAGAACCACACAGCTCCTTTTATAAGTTGAAAAGTGGATGTTTCCTAAATGGGATCTATTTTAGTCACTTGAGACTGTTAGTCATTTTTGGCAAAGAAAATCATCGTGATGGGTCAGTCAGATATTACAACTTCTTTCAACATTTGGTAGAAATTGTTAGGGAAGACATGCCAAGCATAACAGAGATGAAAAGAGAGAATCAACTTTAAACTTAATGGGTATTATTTTTCCACATGTTAACATATGGTCTGACATATAATCTCTGTTGTATTTACTGGTTTTCATGTACAATGAGGTGAGTCCAAGTTGAATGGGACCAAATATTAATGGTGAAAGACATTCGTTTTTCAGGTTCTTTTCTAAGCTGTGTCTAAAATGTGATACGGAAGTGAAAACAGCAACTCCTCCCTCCCTGGCATCCAGATACTATCTTCCTAGCTAGAGAAGCAGACTAGCAGGGCAGAGGCTTATTTGGGTCCAGTCAGATGATGGTCTTCAAGAGGTGAGTCCTGAAACTTGATGGCTTCTGTTAAGAAGGAAGAACCTCCAGTAAAGTGTATTAGAACTCAATAAATATTTAAGGATAGCCTCTTAGGTCAAGGAAGGACGCTATGAAAAGAAAATGTCTGTGTAGCAAGACCCCATGACTTTATCTTGGGTATTCTAAGAATAATTTTTCCATCAATTGAGGTATAACTAAGATCGCCCCCAGTGATCTCTGCCTCCTAATACGCATGCCCTGTGTAATCCTCTCCTATTGACTATGGGCTGGACCCTGTGACTCACTTTTAACAGAATGTGACAAAAATTACAGGGTGTCATTCTGAGTTTAAGTAACAAAAAGATTTTGGGTTCTGTCTTGCTTGGCCTATTTTTCTCTCTTGCTTTCTCACTGTGATGGAAGTCAGGTGTGAAGTTGTGAGCTGCCCTATGGGAAGATCAGCATGACAAGGAACTGAGAGAGGCCTCCAGCCAACAGCCAGAGAAGAACAGAGGCCCTCAGTTTACTGGTCTGCAAGGAATCCATGAGAGCGCTTAAATGCAGAGTCTCTCCCAGAGGACACTATGGTTGTGGCTCACCTGGATCACAGACTTGGGAGAGATCTTGAGCCAGAGCACCCAGATAAGCCACACTTGGATTTCTAACTTTTTTTTTGGAGGGGAGTGGTATTTTGAATGCTGTGAATATTCTTGAATACTCTTATCTTTTGGTGAATATATGTACAAACTTCTGTTTAAATATATACCTAGAAGTGGAATTACTGGGTCACCACATGAAGTCAGATTAGTAGATAATGCCAAATAGTTTTTGAAAGAAGTTGCACCAATTACACTCTTACCTGCAGTGCCCAAGACCTACTTTACTATTTAGTATTTCACTATTTTGGCTGGACTCTTTGTTCCTCTCAATTCAGCACAGGACCAAGTATGCCATAAGATTTTAATGGCATATTTTATTAGTAATAATACAAATAAAAAGAATCATAACAGATTAGGTACCTTTTGGGTACCTAATTACCTGATGTATTAATTTTTGAAGAGCCATATACATACAACCAATACTTATCTGTAATTATTTTACATGCATTGAGCACTAACAGAACAACTCATTAAGTACTTGTTAGAATGGCTGTCTTTAAATTAGGTTTTATAGGAGATAACCAGGAGTAAGGAATAAAAATAGTCAAAGTAGAATTCTCTTATGTTCTCAATATTAGATTACTTAGATGAGCTCAGGCTTTTTTTTTTTTTTTTTACCTTAAATTTCTCAAATAATGACCTTCATTTTTTGCTCAACATTGCTAGTGAATATATCACTGAAGCCTATTTTTTATCATAGAGAAAGATTTTATTTCATACTTATTTTTCAACTTATGTCAGTAATAACACTTTGTTGATCTATCTGGGCTTTTAGCATTGTATGTTTGATGAAGCTAATTGGGATATTATTGAGGATACCAAGCATTTCTTTTAATGATCAGAATAAAAGGCAGATTCTTTTATTAGAGTTATACTTTTTTAATTCATGGTTACAGGCAAGATAAAAGAATAATACTCATGATCTCGGCCTTGCATCTATAATAAAAGCAATGTATGAAAAAGCAAGCTTGGCAGCAGCAGGTCAACACCATGGGCACTTCAGCCTGGACAGGCTTGGTCTTGGTGTGGGTATGAACTTGTCCTTTGCAAATTTCTGGAAGATACAGATGTCCATATTTGAAGAATGGGTAATAGCCATGAGACACTGGCACCAGAAATAGTAAAGGTTAAGTGAACGATAAAATATTAAGTCATTATGGTAAGAAAACATTCAAAACCCATATTAAATGCTATCATTCATAATGTAAGAAAACACTCTATTAAGTCTGGGACTCTCTCTTCTGAGGAAAAGGTCTAGAATGACAAATTGGATGCTCTTCTGCTTTCTGAGGACCATGTAGTCCTGCTGAGCACAGGCAAGAGCGATGAGGGTACATCAGAGAGACTAACTCCAGTGCCTCTGTCAGGGACCAGGGGGAGGTGACCTCCTGGGGTTTTGGAGGGTGCTTTGATGAAAGACTCTGCATGGAAATGTGGGGCCCAGCTGTGGCACAAAGCTCTTGTAGAAGAAAGGCTGGGCGGGAGAATCGCTACTCATTGTGGCCACTGGAGAGTGTTGAGGACACATTTCTAGAGGATAAGACTGTTTTTAGGGTCATGCCATCAACTGTAGCAAAGTGGTGACATTTCCTACCTCTATGGCTACTTTATGACTCATCTTTAACGAGAAACTCTGGTTTCAGGCCATTATTTAACTTAGCTGTAGCAGTGACCACAACCTTTTAGGTATAACTAACATGAAAATAAATTATTTTTTTTCTATTGTGTTTCACATAGTTAGAGCTAAATAAGTGTAGACCTCTGTGCAAATCAAGACATTTTTGAATGCTCAGGGAGAAAAAAATGGAATACAGCTTCATGACCAGACTGTTTGACTATTTCCTAGTGTTATAGCTGATAGAAAAGCTGGGTTTTTGTGGGTGGTAGAGGGTCTGACATCTCTCTGAGGTTCTCAGCAGAACAGTCCTATTTCCTAAGTCTTTGTGAAAGGACAATGTCATCCTTCATCATTGTGCTCCCTCTCTCAACTTCAAGTTAACCAAGTCTTGATGGAGATGAAGGTGATGAAGTGTCCAGAAAATCGTAGCCTAAAAGGAAGAGTTAAAGGCACTGGCAGTACTTAAATTAGCCTTGGTAATACACATGTTAGGTCTCTTTAAATCTATGGAGGCTGTTGAGTAACTACAAACTATATATCTGAATATATTTTTCAGAAAGAAAAACATGATGACCAAAACACTGAGCATTTCTTTGAAACAAGAATAGTATTAATCAGTACGTTGCTCTCTTTTATGAGATTGTTGGGGTAAGTGCTCTGGTTATGTCCTACTGCATTACAGATGATTTCAAACATAGTGGCTTAAAATTAACCATTTTACATATCTCATAATTTTGTTCATTAAGAATTTGGGCAGGGCTTAGCAGAGTGATTTTTCTGCTTTCAATGGTATTGACTGAGATCACTTGATAGCATTCAGCTGGTGGATGTACTGGTCTGGAGGGCCCAAGATGGCTTCATTGTCATGTCTGGTGCGTTGGTGGGGGTAGCTGGAAGGCTGAGCTCAGCGAGATGGCTGAGCAGAGCATCTACATGTAGATTCTCCAATATGGCATTTTCAAAGTAGTTGAGCTTTCACATGGAAGCTCAGGACTTCCATGGAGAGGATTTCAAGAGACAGGAAGTGAAAGCCTCCAGTTCCTCAAGGCCTAGGTTGAGAATTGATAGTGTTGTTTTTACCACATTCCATCTGTCAAAGCAATCACGGAGCCTCCTAGAATCAAAGGGAAGGTTGGACCCTACCTCTCAATTGGAGGAGTAAGGATATTCTATGGTTATTGATGCTCTATCACTTGCTTTTACTAATAGAAATACTCACTAGGACCTGTTATGTTTGATTAGTTTCAGGGATGGTGAAATATTGCTTAGATAATTACTTAAGTCCTAGAACAATGATTAATTAATGTGAAATGGTGGTTCAGGAATTGTATCAGCAGTAAGCTTACCAAGCATCTTTTAAAAAATGTCCATTGTTTTTGGAGTTAGGAAATGCTCACTGTAACTTCCTGGCAACCGAGAGCACAATTTTTTATAAGTTTTCCTGCTGCAACTAAGGGGCTTTTTCCCCCTCTTCTCATTTATTCACTTATGTGTTTGTTTTTAAAGAATGAAATCTGATAGACATATTCAAAATATTTTGTTGTTATTGTTGTCTTGTTTTTATTTTTTTAATAGAGTCTTATGAAGGCAAAACTGAGTCTAAATCTGTTGTGCTAGAACAGAAGGAAAACCTTGTTGTAAGATGGGAAGAAGTGTGTTTAGAAGCAGTTGGATTTCTTGAGTACTGAGTTGCAGAGCTTTGCCTTTGAGGCGGAAGTGAGCATGGCCCTCAGAAAAAGATTGAGTCTTTATCATTCCCTTGGCCGCCCACTGTTAGCCTCTAGGAAGTTGGTTGTCACATACTAGTATCGGTTTTTGAAATGGGCAGCTCCCCTCAATATGCTACCTTTTCCACTTTATCTACATCTCATTTCTCATATTTGAACTCAAATGTAGCTACATCTCAATCTTATACCTCCCTCACTGACCCGAATTAGGCATTCTACCCATACGCTCTTGGCCTTGACCCAGTATAGTTTTTAGTTCTGCATCCAGTGTGTTATTAGAATTTTCTATTAGTTTCCCTCCATGACACGGCCTGGAAGGAACAAATTCTCATTCATGGAAGTGCCCCAGCTCCTGCATTTCTGTGGCTAGAAATCTTTGCAGATAGTTTCTTACACATGACCTCGTGAATGATTATGGTGAATACAGAGAACCCTGTCTGCTTGCTGGGTATTTACCATCTTGTCACGTCCAGCTCATTGCAGTTCTCTGAAAGGGCCATGCACTTCCTGTCCTCTAGGCTGTTACATGAGTTCTTCTCTGTCAAATGATCCTCCTATTCTTTTTATTTTTCGAGAGCCTATTTAAAACTTTTCCCATATTCTTGCAGATTTTGGGGAAGTCTTTTTCATGTATCCTTTTCTATTTATTTCTATGGTACTCTGGACATACTTGTGTTAACATATCTATCCTTTGTACTTTATTTATGTATCTGGCTCCTCTGCTGGCTCGTGACTTCTTCCTTGGTAGAGACCATGGGGTTTCCATCTTTGAATCCAGAAGCTCTGGTATGATATGTAATCTTAAATACATACTTTCTGAATTCATGCTTGAATGCATTTATTAACAAATGGTTGGGTGGTTAAATGGATGGTTGGAATAAAGAATGGACAGGTGGTTAGAAGGCTGCCTGGCTGGATCACAGGAGGATGGCTGAATGGTAGAAAAGGTGAATGAATGGACAGTTGGTTGACTGACTGCTTACCAGTTTGTAGTAATATTGGATGGATGTTCATAAATGAGTTTATACCTAGAATTCTGTGGCTTTTAATTGCCACCGAGTCTAGCACAAACTTCATTTCCCCCATATTACTAATATATATGTGCACATTTTTGTCTGTTATACTTCAGTTCTTCAACAAGTCTTGAAGTTAGTTTTAAACTAGGAATCTTAAAACTCTGGGGAGATTAGAGATTTAAAGAGTGCCCAGAAATCCAGAGGTCGATTTCACTGTCTACTCCCCACCCAGTTAATTTGCCATGATAAATGGCTTCTTAGGCCTTTTTTAAGTTTTTCATCAACAGTTTGGAAATAATTACATTACTCCATTTACAGGTTAGTGAAGTAAAATTATTTGAATAAATCCCACATATATTTTTTCTATCTATCTATCTATTATCTATCTATCATCATCTTAGTTTTGCATGTGTTGTTGTTAAGGTCTGCTTGATATACCCCCCAGAAGAACCTTGTGGAAATGTAAGTATTTATCCCTCTTTAGTCATTGAAGCTATAAACGCAAATAAGGATTTGTTCAGAAGCACAGAGGACTAGCACAGGCAGAAACTAGGATTCAGAATCTCTGCTGCTATCTGTGATACACTGTTAACTACTGCCAAATATAATCTGTAGAGCAACAGTGTTATCACACAGTATAGAATCCCAGCTATCGAAAGAGTTGGGCTGGCTCTAAGATGGGCATAGCAAATAGATTTTGTGTGCCAACTCCAAGTTAGTTGGTAATAGTTTCCTGGAGTCCTGTGTTGAGAAGGACTCTGAGGCTCTGTCTGAGCCACAGTTGTTCAGTGACGACTGCCATGAATCAAGGCTCTCCTGTGAATGTTTGCCATATATTTTTTATCTGTTTTAAGACCACAAAAGGTGTTCATTATGATAGGTATTCATTATGATAGATATTCATGCTGGCTTGTCCACTGATTCGCCCTAACGGTTCATGAGATCATTCATGAACAAGTTTCTACAGATATTTTGCAGTTTCTAGAAGCTAGTTTTTGAACAAAATATGTAAATATCCTTCTTCCATGAATGTGGTTAAAATGTAGAGAGAGCAGTGAGGAAAGCTAACTGTGACATCAGTACCTATTGGAGGCATTTTTTTGAAAAGAGAAATGCTTGTCTTCCTATCCAGGTGGATTATCCACTTCTTAGGAGAGTGATTTATTGAGCAGTTGTGTTTAGTAGTATGTTGTATTGAAAATTGAAAGCATTCACTTCTGTGCAATTGCAAATACAATCAGATTAGCTTTATTTTAAGCTTTGATTACATTCTAGTTAATAAGAACTTACTATCTTAAGCCAGTTTAACAGTCTAGCAAAATGCATTTAATTTTTAAAATTGGATATTGGAAGGCTTGGCAAATGCTGGGAGATTATTCAGTAGAGTTAGTATGATGTTCTTATGGGGACCAGCTACCCTCATGGACTCCTGGTGCTGAAGGCTCAGCAACAGTCTAAAAGGCTTGGAATGTGGTTATATAGACCAGAGAATTCCATTCTGGCTTCTCCCTCAGGTTTCTTCCTGCTGCTTTTTGTTTGTTAAGAACCGCAATCTGCTGATCTAACTCCCACCCTAGGCATATCAGTGGAGAATTCTGACCATAAATCAGCCTTGCAAATAAATACCCACTCGTCTTGTCTGTTGAAACCTTGGAGCACAATGCAAATGACAGGGCAGCGGTACTACTGGCTGTTAGCAAGGCGGATATTGCCTCTCAGCACCTGACTGATGAGCTGAGGTCTCCACACGGGTGATGTGAAGGACAAGAGAGAATTAGTGGCTGCCCACTCTCCCCCATGTTTGGTCACTTAATCAGCCAGCTTGTCCAAATTGTTGGGCTTATTCTTATTGTATCTCTAAACATGTACCTGGGTCTGCATCATTATGCAAAGATGATCTCATAGAGACAGGTGAAGTAGAATCACTAATTAAAGAGACTAATTCCTCATTCCTCCTGTCTCAGGCCTGCCTCATTACTTTCTAGAACAGGTATACTTGCATTTTTTTACAAATTGAAGGCAAGACCCTTCACCACCACAAAGACTACAACTCGTTGTTTTGGGATATTCACTTTATTGTGGTGGTCTGGAGTGGAACCTGCGATGCTTCTCAGGTATGCCTGTCCCATGGCCCAGAAAAGGGTTAAAGTAAGGACTATCGGTCCCTGCTGATCAGGCCATGGTGTGATACCTCCTATAAAATGCACCATAAAACTACATTATTTAATAGATTTGAGTATTGCACCTGCTTTCTGAGCTCCTCTTAGGTGATTAAGTTTCTCACAAATGCAATTTGTTAATATGGGGCCACATCTTCTCACAAGGCAAATCTGTGAAATTTGGCAGGCAGTTGCTTTGCTGCAGGTGCAAGATGGAAGACCTTTCCCTGGCTTTGCCAAGAAGACAAATGATGTTGTACTCAATCCGTGGGAAAAATATTCTGACACAGAGGGCAAAACCTGTTTCTATGAAAGGAGAATAGAATTCTAGGGCTCAAATCCTGTGCTTCCCTTCTTTTGGGGGAGTATGTTACCCTTCAGGGCTGAGTGGGGGACCAGAGTCCATGAGGCCAGGTATTAAGCGAATCCCCTTACTAAGGGAAGTCCTCTGATATTTGAAGCTGCAGCCATTTGCGATGATAAATGATGACTTTTATGATCTATGAGAGTTTAATTAGGGCTTAATTAAAGCTAATGCTCAGAACCCTTTGGAAGGTAGAGCCATTAAAAACTAACTTCCACTCTGAATAGCCTGTGTTTGGAAAATGTGCCTTTGCATTCACCCTTTGGTGCTCTATCCAGTCCTGTCTGGGTCTTCACGCCTAAGTTAAAGCAAGAGCTGACTATTTTTGCATTAGAATTTCCTTAGGCAAGACTACAAGAGGCCGAGTGGTTCCCTCTCAGCCTCCTGTGTATTTAGACAGAAGGTTGTCTTTGAATCTGCAAATTCAGCTCGCCATACACATGTCTCAGGGAGTCACTGGTCATGCTGGCTATTAGCTTCCGAGGGCCGGAGACCCAAGGGCGACACACTTCTTCCCACTGCACAGTGGAGTTGGGCCGGATTTCACTGAAAGGATAAAAAGAGAAGAAAGGTTTTACTTCTCAAAGAGGTAGATCCAGTTTCTCATCTTGATCAAGAAGCAGTGAGAACACCTGATCTCTTCTCTCAGTTGATGGTGGCTAGAAGACTGGCTGGTTCCACCTATTAAAACCCAAATAAGGTCCCTAAGAAGGCCAGGGTCTGCTCGTGACAGTCCCTTGGGTCATGATTTTTTCCTCTTGGATGCATCAGTGTGTCTCTCAATATGTGTGGTCCATGCAGTGTGTGGTGGAGCTGGGCTGAGTCCTACGAGCTACAAGTTAACTGAACTCTAACTCATTCCCAAGCCTCCTTGTCAATGTGACTGATCTGCCTTGGCTCATGTTTTGACTCTCTAGTTCCCATCTGGGACTCAGCTCCTATCTAAAACCCCTGGATGCTTTTGCTGAGGCGCTGATACTCTGATTAGTTTTTACTAGCCCCCTTGGAATAGATTGTTCCTAAGGCCCAAGATCACAACCCTGGCTGCTACCCATGATCTTTTGAGTGTCTGTGCTCTGTGGTTTGTAATCCTGTTTCAACCACCAAACTGGGTCCTCTGCCCATATTTTTGCCTGCTCCATCTTTCTGCTCCTCATTTGTTGCCTGCTGATAGTGGTCTTGGCATTCTCCTCTTCCTCTGCAACCCATGCTCTGAGGCCTTCCTAAGCTTCATGGCCAAGCCCACTCCAGTGCATAACTGAGGTCAGTAAGTGCTGGGGGGTATTTAGGCTTCTCTGGAGCGCTTCACATATACCACCCCATGCAGGCTTTAAGAGGAGATTATAGCAGGTTTAATGTGTATGATAGTCCCTTGAGGTAGATACTTGTGTCAAATATTTGACACATTTTAGAGTTAAGAAAAATGGAAGATAAGACAAGTAAAGCAACGTTCACAAGATCACAGATATGTTGATGGGCAGAAACAGGATTAGAACCCAGGTTTACCTGATCTCCAAATCCACGCTTTTTCTTCTACTACATACTGTATTTCATACTATGTCCTATATGAAGATGGCATTTTGATCACTGTGCTTGCTTTCCCACATGTTCGATTTCTCAAGCAAGACAGATACCCTCTTATTCTGTACCAAGAGCTTCCTGCAGGTGTTGTCCTTGGAAGACTCCTGGACTTTGCTTTCTGACTCTCAGGGAGGCATGTGCTGGGTGGCAGCATGGGACCCTTGGCCAGTGCTTTTCTGGGAGAGCATTGGGGAAATGAATGGAGACTCCATGCATGTTTTGAAAAGAGGGAAAAGGGATCTCATTAATGTCAGGGTGTATTGAGGCACAGCATGAGAGAATTGGAAAGCACCTAGACATGACTTAATTCAATGCTCCCATTCCACAGATGAGGAGACTGAGATCCAAAGGGGCATATGAAAGCTTCCATGGTCACAGAGACCAACAGTCCAGACGATGGAAGAAGAGAGACCCACTGGGAGACATAATGAAGGTGCTTGTGTTCAGAAATGAGGAACATGTAGATGAATTCTGTGGATAGATCCATAGACAGATAGGTCAGGGGCTGGAGGAAGCCACTTTTGTTAGCACCATGGAGGGACCTGGAGAAACAAAGAATCTGGAAGTAAACTGTAGCTTCAGACTCAGGGAGGTCCAATGGGTTGCAAGGAAGGAGAATGTTGAAGAAAAGTCAAGAGTGGTTCAAGGGATTCATCTGCAGCACCTTACATTTGCTCTTGGGGGCTGGGGCCATATTGTATCACTTTATTTTTTTAAGTATATTTTATGGATTATGCTATTACAGTTGTCTCATTTTTTTATCCCCTTTATCCTCCTCTGCAGGGCAACCACCTCCCTCTATCATTCCCCACCCAACTTAGTTCACGTACATAGGTCGTGCATGTAAGTTCTTTGGCTTCTCCATTTCCCATAATATTCTTAACCTCCCCCTGTCTATTTTGTACCTACCATTTATGCTCCTTATTCCCTGTACCTTTTCCCTGATATTCCTCCCTTCCCCTCCCCACTGACAACCCTCCATGTGATCTCTATTTCTGTGAATCTGTTCCTGTCCTAGTTGTTTGCTTAGTTCGTTTTTGTTTTTTAAGGTTCGGTTATTGATAGTTGTGATTTTTTGGGTCATTTTACTGTTTGTATTTTTGATCTTCTTCTTTTTCTTAGATAAGTCCCTTTAACATTTCATATAATAAGGGCTTGGTGATGATGAAATACTTTAACTTTACCTAATCTGGGAAGCACTTTATTTGCCCTTCCATTCTAAATGATAGCTTTGCTGGGTAATCTTGAATGTAGGTCCTTGCCTTTCATGACTTGGAATAGTTCTTTCCAGCCCCTTCTTACCTGCAAGGTTTCTTTTGAGAAATCACCTAAAACTCTTAAGGTAACTCCTTTGTAGGTAACTGTCTCCTTTTCTCTTGCTGCTTTAAGATTCTCTTCATATCTTTGATCTTGGGTAATGTAATTATGATGCGCCTGAGAATGTGCTTCCCTGGGTCTAACTTTTTGGGGACTCTCTGAGCTTCCTGGATGTCCTGGAAGTCTATTTCCTTTGCTAGATTAGGGAAGTTTTCCATTATTTGTTCAAATAAGTTTTCAATTTCTCGCTCTTCCTCTTCTCCATCTGGCACCCCTATGATTCAGATGTTGGAACATTTAAAGTTGTCCTGGAGGTTCCTGAGCCTCCTCATTTTTTTTGAATTCTTGTTTCTTCATTCTGTTCTTATTGAATTTCTTCCTTCTGCTCCAACCCATTGATTTGAGTTCTGGTTTCCTTCCCTTCACTGTTGGTTCCCTGTACATTTTCCTTTATTTCAGTTTTCATAGCTTTCACTTTTTCCTCTATTTTGAGACCACATTCAACCATTTCTGTGAGCATCCTGATTACCAGTGTTTCAAACTCTGCATATGATAGGTTGGCTATCTTTTCATCACTTAGTTGTATTTTTTTCTGGAACTTTGATCTATTCTTTGATTTGGGCCTTTTTTTTGTCTCAGCATGCTTGTTACATAGTAAGGGGTGGAGCCTTAGGTATTTGCCAGGGCAGGGTAATCCATGTCACTGTGTTGTGGCATTATATGTGGGGAAGGGGTCTGAGAGGGAACAATACAAATTGCTTGGCTCTCTGCCAGCTTTCAGTCACTTCCACAGTTACCCACAAGCAAACTGGGCCCTTCTGGTGCTAATTCCCAGGTGGGTGGTTTTGTGTACATTCTAGGACCCTGTGGATCTCTACAATGAACTCTTCTGTGATGTGTCTTGGTGTGTTCCTCCTTGGATCCAACTTCTTTGGGACTCTCTGAGCTTTCTGGACTTGCATGTCCAGTTCTCCAGATTGGGGAAGTTTTCTTTCATTAGTTTTTTCAAATAAGTTTTCAATTTCTTGCTCTTCCTCTTCTCCTTCTGGCACCCCTGTGATTCGGATGTTGGAACGTTTAAAGTTGTCCCAGAGGTTCCTAAGCCTCTACTCATTTTTTTGAATTCTTGTTTCTTTATTCTGTTCTGGTCAAATGTTTCTTTCTTCCTTCTGCTTCAACCCATTGATCTGAGTCCTGGTTTGCTGAGTCCTTCACTTTTGTTTCTCTGTATATTTGTCTTTATTTCACTTTGTATAGCCTTCACTTCTTTCTTTATTTTGCTGCCATACTCAATAAGTTCTGTGAGCATCCTGATTATCAGTGTTTTGAACTCTGCATCTGATATGTTGTGTATCTCCTCATCACGTAGTTCTTTTTCTGGAGTTTTGTTCTGTTCTTTCATTTGGGCCATATTTCTTTGTCTCAGCACACCTGTTATGTTGTATGGGACAAAGACTTAGGTATTTGCCAGGGTGGGGCAACCCACTTTGCTGTGTTGTGGCACTGTATGTGGGGGAGGGGTCAGAGAAGGAACAATACCATTGGCTAGGCTCTTACTCTGCTTTCAGTTACTTTCCCTACTACCCACAAGTGGATTGAACCCTTTAAGGTGCTTCCCTGGTGCTGATTTCCAGGTGGGTGGGCCTGTGTACATTTTAGGGCCCTGTGGGCCCCTCCAATGGACTCTCCTGTGAGACTGTGAATTTCTCCTGCCTCTTCAACCCCCACAGGTTTTTACAGTCAGAGGTTTTGAAGCTTTCTTTTCTTGCACTGGAACACTGGGTTGTGTGGTCTGTCTCACTCTCCAGTTATTTCTCCAAGTATATCTGCATGTGAAAGTGGGGCCCGCCTGGTCCTCCAGCCACTGCCCTGCCCACCTGGTGCCCCAGCTGCAGCCTTTTCGCATGTCTTCTCTGCCCAGGCTGTCCGTTTCAGCCCCTCCTACCAGTCTGGATGAATGTTTCTTCTTTAACTCCTTGATTGTTGGACTCCCATACAGTTTGATTTTTGGAAGTTCTGCTTGTTTTTGTTTTTATATTGGTTGTTGTCCTTCCTTTGGTTGTGTGAGGAAGTGAGTGTGTCCTCTTATACCTCCGTCTTGGCTGGAAGCCATGTTGTATCACTTTAGATAGACAGAGCCAAGGTGAAGGGAGAAACATGGTGCCACATACTTGTGCTTTTCTATGTAAAGTTGGAACCCAAAGATTTCCTCAAATGTCACTAAAACTATATATATTTCAGCTGGCTGTGTGTGTATCCCCTGTGACAAAAAAGGGAAAGGGCCCAAATTCCATAAATCTAAGAGATCCATTTCTCTCTTGTATCTGTGGCCAATGACTAGCGAAGGCATCGAAGGCCTTGAGAACCACTCTCTTTGCAGCTTCTCTAGGCACTGACTTTGACACTGAGAATCTGCATGTCTCAATTAATTTGGTATTTGCTAATGCCTTTTTCTAATTTTTGTTCCTTATAAATGTGACTATATAAATATTTAAATCAGATATATAAAAGCCAAACTATGTGAAAAGTACACACACATAACCTATATATGTATTTTTCAAACTCATTAAACTGATTTTATGATTCAAATTTTAAAAATCACTGACCTCACCATAGGTTTCCTCACCAGTAAAAAGGCAGATACTGTGGAAGACTGAATAGGATGTGAAGAGTTTCTATTTGAACTGTGCTTAGAACTATGGTAAGCTATGGTAAATGCCAAGTGTTAGGTGTGTGGTGTTATTTTTATTACCACCATAACTTTTGTGGTTACTGTTTGCTCTGCTTGGACCCTCTGCAAAATAATTTAGAATAATAAGTTCTTATTGCCTGTACATAGAAAAATAGTTCTCCATCCTTAATTACAGTGATTAATTCAATAGGTATATAGGTTTTGAGATATTTATTTCTCAATAACTGTGTTACTTTACCCTGATCCACTCATTTTCCCTTCACTGGTTTCCCCAAGTGATCAATCAGAAATGTTTCATGGAACAGTCAGTTGTCTTTCTCAAAGATCTGGCTTGTAGCCACAAGCAGGTAAGTATTGGGTTGGCCAAAAAACTGTATGGTTTTTCCATAAAATAAAATACACATTTTTCATTTTCACCAATAATTTTATTGATTTGGTTATTTTGAGTATGTTGGCTCTTTCCTGTTATTGGATTCTAGTGGGTAGAGGCCAGGGGTGCTGCTAAACATCTTCCAATGCATAAGACAGCCCCATAGCAAATAATTATTTGGCCAAAAGGTCAATAGCACCAAGAAACTTCACAACCAACTTTTGACACATTTGATCAGTCACAGTACCTTCTCCATATACCACACAAATATTGTTTTTGCATTTCAGTTGCATTTTTACCTTTCTTGAAATAACATAGCATAATATACCAAAAAATGTTGCATATCTTCTTCCATCTTCAATATTAAAATGGCTCCACAAAAATTCACCAATTTTGGTAAGTTTTGTAAAACTCACGCTGATGTGACAGCTCTCACAATATGATCTAACAAAACTGTTTTGAATGAAGTTAAAGACAACTAAGCACTAGTAGAGCCTTCTTATGGAAAAAACCAAATGGATTTTTTGGCCAACCCAATACATCTAACAGGAACTATAGTCTCTGAGCTTTTCTTCATCATTTGTGCTTACTCATTAACTCATCCACATGATGATATTCATACTTGTATCTCATACATGCAAATATGTATAGTCACCACATATGAGTATCACACAAAAATACTCATAAAAGAAGATACACAGGCATGTCTAAGTATGCATTTACCTACAGATAAGTTGATACAGAAAGAGAGAAGTAAATCCTTTACCTATCTTGGTAAGTGAAGTAATACTGGGATAATCTCATTTGCCTGGAAATAGATATGGTGATAAATGGTTCTCAGTAATGTGCTGAGCCATCAGGATATGCTGGCCATTTATCATCTTGAACACATGCAGGCAAATGGGATTATTATTACAATAAACTGCAACTCTCTATGTTTGTCCTCTGTGTGTCTGGCCCTCAGCTTCTATCCTACTTGAAAAACTCAAAATTTAAATCAAAATCACAAAGTCAGGGAACTTTTCTCTTGAAATAACTCCCTGAACCTGATCATTTTTTAAAGAGAAAAATGAACCTGGAAGATGAATTATTTGATGTCCTAGGAGTATCAGGTGCAGAAATTTGAAAGCTGAGAGTCTGTGGGAGGAAGTGGGGGAAGAGCAGGAAGGTAAACCTTCTCGGAGTAGACTTGGCTTATACCCTGATCAAGGAATGAGACATGGCACCCACTGCCTTCCCTGTTCCTAGTTCAGTTCCTTGCTCATCGGGTCCCAGCTTCCAGGCCCACTGCTTTGAGTTAGAAACCCTCTGCCTTCTAGGACCCCAGCAAGGGTGTGAGTAGAGAGGTGGGGTGGTGGCTCCCTCAACTATTCGCGACGGGTATCCTAGAAAGGAACACAGTCTTGTGAAGGATTCTGTTTCTACAGAATTGCCCTTTTTAGGAGTCCAAGTTGTTATCTAGATCTGCCACTCTTAGGTCAGATCTTGGCAGCAGAGGTCACACTGGCATGTTTCTAACTGGCTGGCAGTAGGGATGTGGGCACTGGCTGGCTCTGGGCTTGGTTGTGAAGGCATGTGCCAGAGTCAGGAGGAAACGGATAAAGTGGTGCTCTCTCCAGAGTCCCAGACCCACCCTAGATAATAAATACTTTCCAACTTTAGACAGCCTCTGAGAAATAAGGCTTCCCTGGTTTTGGAGTGATAGACATATCCCATCACCCCTGCCAGATCTGAATTCCCATAAGACACTGAGGACCTGGTGTCCTGTCTGTTACCTATCTTCCATAGACAAATATACTGAAGTAACTAGTTATAGCACCTTAAGCAGAGGATGGGTGAGACATTTGCCTGGTGTTCACGTAGGGACTAGTCTCTTTCACCCTTTTACTGATTAACTCCACTTTGTCCACCCTAATATAAGATATTAGCAATAAACAATTCACTGGACACTCAACTTATTTTGAGCATCGTTCCTCCCAAATGGTGGGTCATTGCACTGTGTGAGCGTTAATTTTCCTTTTAACACATCGATTGCTTCTTTTCATGCATTGGCTTTCGATCAATGTGGGATTCTTGGCATAGCCCAGGTTTAAAGGTAGCAGGAGGTTCTGGTACTCTCAGATGAAACATGTGGGGTTACTGTTTGAGAGGAAAAAAATGGATACAGCAGGGAGCTGTTCTGAAGAAGAAATATGTTTCCCTTTGCCTGAGCAATTCTTACATGTTATTCCAGTGGGAAGGTGTGAGGACGGGTGAGTGAGACCATCATTTCTGACAAAAGCAGGACTATTATTGCTGACCTCTCCCTCTAGCTGTGGTTGATTTCTAATTTAAATCTTTTTTTTTCCTCCTGCAACTTTCCTATTAGCACAGGAAGGTTGTTATGTTTTGTGCTTACATATTTTTAAAGCACTCAAATTATTTTCTCGGCTGTTTATTGCATCCACAAGCATCAGACATCTCTTAAACGATGGGAGGCAAAAGCTGTGAACACTGTAATTTGAAAGAAATGCAGAGAGCCCGTAGTGGGCAAACTGGTTTTCAAAGGTGCCTCAGAAGGGGTGAAGGAGGCCTTGCTGTTGTCCCACAGATTGCAGAGCAAGGTAGCTTCTGTATAGGACATTGGGGAAATTCCTAACACACCTGGTCATCAGGCAGTTTCCAAAGCTTTCCACTTCCCTTTCTATACTTTAGAAAGTCAACCCACAGGAAATTTGCTAGATTGATTGATGCCGACAGGGACTTATCTGTGGTAGAAATGAAAGTAATAAACCTCAGATTAGGATCTGTTCTGGGTGTTACACTCTAAGAGGACCACTGACAAATTAGAGTACGTGGGAGAGAGAGGGAGCTAGAACCACAGTAGAGGCAAGAGGAGTGAAGTCAGGGTAGGTATAGAAAAGACTCAAGGAAGATGTGACAGTTGTCTGCAAACATTTGCAAGCCTTCAGATGGAAGAGAGATGACCTTATTCTATGTACAGGTCCAGATGAGAATCAGGACCAATGGTAGGATGAAAAGGTACAATTGTTTTCTAACAATTAGAGTTACCTGACCATGTTTTCTTGGTCTGGTTTCTTGGGTGACAGCCTTTGTCAGTAGAAGTCACAGAAGCTGAGAATTGTATGGCACAATCTGATGGTGTTAGGTGTGAATGAAGCAGAGTTTCATTATGTTATTACAGAGCCCGGGTTAATCGTTGGTACACTGACTAGGGAACTAAGTCTACAACGTTTCAGGCTTAACTTTATTTTACTGAAAGCAATAGTTCTAGAGAGAGTGCTTGGTTGGTAAAATCTGGGAGCTGGTGTTGGAAGGAAAGGTGTTCCAAGAAAAGGAACACCTAATGAGTAGCACAATATTTGACACATAATAGGAACTCAGTAAATATTAGTCAAATTGATACATAAAGAAGTAGGATGGCAAAATGCTTGAAACTTGGGTTCTGCCATCAGCCACCCTGAGTCTGAATCTTTGGTGCTACTCTTATAAGCCCTGCATTTTGGGGCAAGTCAGTTGGCCTCTCAAAGCCTCAAATACCTCTCCTACCTAACGGAGATAATAACGGTACCCACCTCATTTGGGTGGTTTTAAGGATTAAAAGATGGAAATGCCTTTCAAACCAACCCTATTTTTACCCCATGCCCCACAGAAATGCCAGTAAGGAAGTAGCAGCTTCTCAGACATTCTCAGAGCCCCATCGGGGCCTCAAAACTTCCCAGAGCCCCACATCACCATCCCATAATCCCCAGCACATACCGGAACAGCTTCCTCATTGGTTTTATCACTCCAGGACCATCCAGGCGAATCCAAACATTTTGCAGAGTTTCATTTAAAGGATTGGTGAACTCAACAGTCACGACCATGTCAGAACCAACCATTTTAGCGCCACGGACCTGAGAAATGAGTTGGGGGAGAACACAGCTCATTAGCAGCACATAAACCTCTCTGTTCTCCTGTGTCCTCCTCAACCACCTTCACTTCTGCTTCGGTTTTACAGCAGGATTATTTTTTGGCAGTGAAACCAGTGTGATGAGGATAGCTTACTGCTTTGACTGGGAGATACCTATTGAGAATATGATGGAAAATTACTAATTAGAATCACACTCTTTTCCTCATTATAAAACCACCCTAATTAGAGCTCAGGTTAATAGCCTGGCTACCGGCTGCTCTTTGTCAGCAGGAGGTGGAAATGCATTTGGTGCAGCAACAGATTTCCGCGGTGAGGGCAGCAGGGCCAACTCTGCTTCTGGATGGGGCTCAAGTTTCCTGTCAGAACTTGGGGGATTCCTGAGTTCAAGAGGAAAAATGCCCCAGGGGGCCTGTGCCTTTTTACTATTAGAGACACTGTAGAGAAATATGTTCAAAGAGGGAGTCCTCACTGTTGAAGAAGAGGAAGTTGGACACTAAAATAGTCAGAAGAGACTTCATTTGCGGCTACAACATCTGAGTCTGGGAGGGTGTGAGTCTATTTGTGGGTGAGTTTATCCATAACAAATCTTAGAAGTCTCAGGTATTTGGCAGGAGATGACAGAGTTCAATGCCAGCTTCAACGCTTCCTAGCAGTAAGGCCTTGTGACTTCCTCAACCTTTCTGAGACTGTTTCCTTGCCTCTGAAATAGACTGACATTTCCATGGGGTGATCTATGGAGAATGCTATTATTAGCAGTTTTGATGCTGTGCTTCTCTGTGCCAGCACTGTGCCACACACTGGGAGCTATATGCTTTTGCCACACCAACACAATGTGCTGGAAAATGGCCTTTGCTTGTTTGCTTAGGGGCTCTGTATCCCAAACGGATGGATCTCTGTAAGTGCTAAGTAACTTGGGAACAATATAATAAAAGTTCTTCCTCATGAGAGAGGGATAGAATGAGATAATACGTAAAAAGCAGCTAGCACACTGTATAGCCCCTACTTTTTTGAGGTGGCAATGCTTGGAGTAGTTTGTTTTATTCACCTTACATTCTAGCCCACTTTCTACTCCAATTTCTAGCCAATGCCCAGTAAATATTTGTTAAATTAGGTTGACTGCTTAAAAAAAAGAATTTAATGGTTATTTGATTTTTCTATATAACAACCCATTATTATACCTTCTTTCTTTCTTTTTTTGTAAAGCAGGAGATAACCTGTATTTTATTTTATTTAAAGTATATTTTATTGATTATGCTATTACAGTTTTTCCAATTTTTCCCCTTTATCCTGCCTCTGCCCTGCAACCCCCAGCCCTCCAGCTTTCCCCTCTTTAGTTCATGTTCATGGGTTGTACATATAAGTTCTTTGAATTCTCTCTTTCCTATACCATTTTTGACCTGTCCCCGTCTATTTTATGCCTACCAATTATGCTTCTTATTCCCTGTACCTTTTCTCCCCATTCCTCCCCTGCCACTGAAAACCCTCCATGTGATATCCATTTCTCTGATTCTGTTCCTGTTCCAGTTGTTTGCTTAGTTTTTGTTTTCATTGTTTTTCTTTTTTTAGGTTCAGTTGTTGATAGTTGTGAGTTTGTTGTCATTTTACTGTTCATAGTTTTTGATCTTCAATTTCTTTTTTTTAAAGATTTTATTTTTATTTATTTTTAGAGAGAGGGGAAGGGAGGGAGAAGAGAGGGAGAGAAACAGCAATGTATGGTTGCCTCTCACATGGCCCTCATGGGGACCTGGCCTGCAACCTAGGCATGTGCCCTGACTGGGAATCAAACCAGGACCCTTTGGTTCCCAGCCCGCACTCAATCCACTGAGCTACACCAGCCAGGGCTGATCTTCAATTTCTTAGATAAGTCCCTATAACATTTCATATAATAAGGGCTTGGTGATGAGGAACTCCTTTAACTTGACCTTATCTGGGAAGCACTTTATCTGCCCTTCCATTCTAAATGGATAGAGTAATCTTGGATGTAGGTCCTTGTCTTTCATTTGGATAGAGTAATCTTGGATGTAGGTCCTTGTCTTTCATTACTTCAAGTATTTCTTTCCAGCCCCTTCTTGTCTGTAAGGTTTCTTTTGAGAAATCAGCTGATAGTCTTATGGGAACTCCTTTGTGGGTTACTGTCTCCTTTTCTCTTGCTGCTTTTAAGATTCTCTCTTTATCTTTAATCTTGGGTAACTTAATGATGATGTGCCTTGGTGTGTTCCTCTTTGGGTCCAACTTCTTTGGGACTCTCTGGGCTTCCTGGACTTCCTGGAAGTCTATTTCCTTTGCCAGATTGCGGAAGTTCTAATCCATTATTTGTTCAAATAAGTTTTCAATTTCTTGCTCTTCCTCTTCTTTTCTGGCATCCCTATAATTCAGATATTGGAACGTTTAAAGTTGTACCAGAGGTTTCTCAGCCTCTCCTCATTTTTTTTTTGAATTCTTGTTTCTTCATTCTGTTCCAGTTGGATGTTTATTTCTTCCTTTTGTTCCAAATCATTTATTTGAGTCCTGGTTTCTTCCTGTCGCTGTTGGTTCCCTGAATATTTTGCTTTATTTCACTTTGGGTATCTTTCATTTGTTCTTTCATTTTTTGACCAAGCTCAATCAGTTCTGTGAGCATTTTGATTACCAGGGCTTTGAACTCTCCATCAGATAGGCTGGCTACCTCCTTACCACTTAGCTCTCTTTCTGGAGTTTTGCTCTGTTCTTTCATTTCAGCTCTATTTCTTTGTCTTGGCACACCTGTTAAGTTGTAAAGGGGTGGGACCTTAGGTAATCACCAGGGCAGGGTAACTCTCCTTGCTGCACTGCTGTGCTGCTTGTGGGGAAGGGGCCAGAGAGGAAACAACGCAGCTCCCCTGCTCAGCTCTAGCCTATTTTCCAACAAACCCTCCTGTGAGACTGGGAGTTTCTCCCACCATGGCAATCCCCACTGTGGTCTCAGTCAGCTCTGAGTCTCAGTTTCCCATTCAGCCAGCCCTGCCTGCATGGTCTCCACTTTGCTGCGGGTTCTCTCCATCTGCCTGTCTTACTGGTATGGTTGGTCTGGTTGACTATTTCTTTAATTCCTTGGTTATTGAGTTCCATGCAGTTTGATTTTATGGCACTTCTGGTTGTTTATGGATTTTAGATTGGTTGCTGCCCTCCTTTTGATGGTGTGAAGAAGCGAAGGGTTTCTTCCTATGCCTCCATCTTGGCAGGAACTCTATACCTTATTTCTTTAAGCAATGTGTGTCAGAAATAGCATGTGGAAGTGAACCTTTTTTATGAAAGAGTGAGAACGGTGCCCAGAGAAGATGATTCTACAGTCAAGAATAGAACTTTATGGCTTTACTCTTTAAGATACAGTTTATGACTAAATCTCTATCTATGGGATCTTTCAAGTCTGCAAGAAAATTAAAAATTGCAGCCAATTCCCAAGCCCCCATCTCCTGGGGTGGGGTGGGTGGAGAATAAGTTCAGAGGAGTCAGGGGGGAGCAGTCAGTGACCACAATGCTGACTACAGCAGATGTCACCAACATAGCCCAGGCTGTGGGTCAAGCAGTGGGTTCAGCACTTTAGCCCATGGTCCTTAGCCAGGTACTCACAATAGAATCACTCTGGGAGCTTTAAAATGACGGAGGTCTAGGCCCACCCCAAACAATTACATTAGAATCTTGGGTGGTGCAGCCTGTCTACTTCAAGCACCCCTGTTGATTTCTAAGGACTAACATAGAAAACTAACATAGAAAGCTGCCCCCCAGCTGAAAACTGCTGATGCAGACAAAACATTTGGAAGAGAGACTGGATTTTTCCTTTTTCCCATACGTCCTGACTCTATCACAGATGCTGGAGGTATGGAAGTGCATTATGATAACACTTCACATGATACCCTAGATTTAATTCTCAAGTGTGTCCAATATATTTTTTCTAAGTTGAAAAAAATTTTTCAGAATGCTTTTGCATTTTTTAAAATACAAACTAAAGATAATATTTACAAAAACTGTGTAAATTTGAGAAAGTAGAGCTGCTTCAGAGACACTAATGGTAAAAGTATTTGCTCTGATCACTTTAAGTTTGGGGGTATATTTTGAAGCCATCTGCCTTCATCTGCATGCTTTGATAAGTCTGAGCACAAGTCCCTAAAAAAAATCTGGCCCTTCTTCCACACAGACGTACACAGTGACAAATATGAGACGTGTACAACTCACATGTAGTTTTAGGGGAGGCATTTAGATAGACCCAGGCCATCCGTTTATGGCCCTCTGGGGCTCCTGGGCTCCAGGTTGACAGTCATTTCCATACTGGTAGGCCAGCTCTACAGGAAAATTCTGGGGCTGCGGAAAGCCAAGTGCCCCTTTCCAGGTCACTGATGGGGAAACGAGGTTATTTGAAAGGTTGGTCTGTGTGTTTGGGCCTTCATGGATAGGTTTTAGATATGAATATGATTAGAAAAGTAAGTCTTGTCAGATAATTTCATCTGTCATGCCTAGTCGGTTTGCTTCGAGAGATCATCTCTGTAATCAGCTGCTGGCAGGGCTATATAAATACTGCCCAGGCCTCCCTGATGCTAGAGTGGGGAGGAGGCTGGGGACATGTGGGAGAAGAAAAAAAGGTTGTAGAATGTTTCTCTTGTGATGAACAAACACTCAGTGTCCGATTTCTGACGTTTGTCTCCTGTACCCAAATTTAAACATCCTTCGCCTGACTACTGAGTTAATAATCAGCCTTAAAACTCAAACCAAACCAAATGCTAAAGCCTGCTCACCATTTAACATCACTATTTTCTGCTTAGGAATTTAAGTGGTCATAGTCTTCTCCATTCTTTTGAGGACAACAGAGCGTATGCATAGCATTTTCACATTGTATGTTGATTTAAGTGATGTGCCATACGATGGTATCTGTGAAATGCTGTGAATGATAACTATTGTGGCTGAAAGTGTTTGTTCAAATCTAATTTTTTAGGGAATCTGCACTGCTTTTCTTCAATGCTGTAAGAATAATTCTATATCAACATAATTATATTTCTGATTTTCTTGCTTTCATAAAACCTTAAGTAAAGGGAGCCTTTAGCAATCCAGAGATGGTTAGATTAAGAAGACACTTTTGTGTATATTCACCTTAGAGAAGAGAAGCTACTACTCAAACCAGAGAAAAGGATAAAGCCTATGTCATATTTGGGGACATTAAATTCTTTTCCATGTGTTTCATGGTCCTGATTCTCTAAATTTTTCCATTAAATATATCCATTTTGAGAAGCTGACAAAATATGCTTACCAAGTTAAACATCATTCACCAATACTGACACACTGAGTTGTCTTTCAGGCTATTTCACAATAATGAGCAACTTCTGATTCTTTGGTAAATAGGAAAGTTACTGACGTACACAAACACAAGCTTTTGGGAAGATGTTTCTTTTTAGGAAATCACAAGATCTCTTCCATGGAGTATATGTTTTACAATATACATAGCTATATTCAAAATTGAAACTGAAATGAAGGAAAAAGTTTGAGAAAGAATGAAAATATTTAACAATATGATTCAGATGATTTATGAATTCACCTCACAGCCCTTACTTCCGGTGCTTTCAATCATGTGTTACATGTATTGCTGGAAAATGAACTTTTTTTCTCTTCTCAGCCTGTGATCACCTCAGGTAATAAGCAGCTACTAGTTTGTAAACCGTGCTCATCAGCACCGGTACCACCATTGCTATTAGCTAACACACTTACCTTGGCATTTAAATGGTTTAAGATAGACAGGCAGCCCTGGCTAGTGTGGTTCAGTTGGTTGGAGTGTCATCCCGTAAACCGAGTGGTCATGGGTTCAATTCCTGGTCAGTGCACATGCCTAGGTTGTGGGTTTGGTCCCAGGTCGGGGCACATACGAGAGGCAACCGATCGATGTTGCTCTCTCACATCGCTGTTTCTCTCCCTCTCTCTCCCTCTTGCTCCCCTCTCCAAAATCATTAAGCATGTCCTTGGGTGAGGATTAAACAAAAAGGAAGCCAGGCATTGTTCTACATCTGCACTGTCTGCTATGATGGCCCCTGACAACATGTGTCTATTTGAATTTAAATTAATTGAATTAAATTTAAATAAAATTAAAAATTCAGTTCCTTAGTTGCACTAGCCACATTTCAAGTACTCAGTAACTACATGGAGCTAGTGGCTATTGTATGGTATGGCACAGATTTAGAATATTTCCATAATCATAGAAAGTTCTAGCGAACAGTGCTGTTAAGTGATTTATGTATAGTAACTCATTTAATCCTTGCAACCATATGAAGTAGATATTATGAGTCTTCGTTTTACAGATGAGGAAACTGGGCCCAAAGAAGATATATCAGTTGTTCAAGTTCACACAGGAAGTAGGGGAAGTGGGACTTAAATGCAGACAGTCTGGTGACAGAGTCATTGTTTAACCGTGCCCCTAGACTGACTCCGATTAGTAATAACATTAATAACTTACATTTTTTCAGTGTTCAGTTAGCAACGCAGGCATTCTTCTCATCATTTCATTTGTACTATCTTGTTTAACCTTCCCCACAGCCCCACAGGCTTGGGAGTAGACACGACCATTACATATCACGTGTCACATTCCACTGATGAGGAACTGAAACTTAGAAGGTAAACAAAGTACCCAAGTGACAGAGCTGGGAAGTTGGTAGAACCCTGACACAAATCTAGGTCTTTCTGCCTGCAAAACAGTCATGTTTAAGTACCACATACACTGTAACCTCTCACCGCACAGAGGCAAAACAGTAACGTTCTCTTTGCTGGAAGTAGCCTTATTATTTTCTGAAATCCACTGAGGAATCGTTTGCTGTATTATCTTATATTGTCACTAAACTACCAGTTGAGTGCAATGATTATAACTTGACCCTGAACTAAATTTGAAACCGTATATACAACCAACTTTTTTTTTTTTTTTGACTTTATGGAGAGAGAATCAGATTCCTATGCCAGAGGAAACTGTGGCAAGATAGCCTTGGGGCCTTGCTATATTACATTACTTGATGACAATAGGATTTTCTATTTAGTGTAAAGATGGAGATATCATTTTAAAAAATAACCAGTAACCCAAATATAGTGGGATTATATGATAAGGTAAATGGGGACTCATTATTCTTGATGTCTTACTTTATGTGTGTCTTTTAAGACTAAAAAAATGGCAAACAGGAACTGCATAGAGCAAATTATGTTTTAGATACCCCAGTTACTAGAGATTTCTCATTTCCATTCTCCAGAGCAGGCTGTTCTGCGGCTGCATGGCCCAGGGAGATGGCGATGCGCACGTTCTGGGGCCGGGCTCGCTCACTGCCATGCTGTCTAGGACGTGCTCTCCTGGCTGATGGAGCACACCCACTGTCTGGTCCTTTGTCACCACCAGCCAGGAGCGGTTGAGGGGTCAGCAACCTGAGCGTGTAAAGTCATGGCTGGTGGTGCCCAGCCTGGGACCCCGTCAGAATACCTAGGCTTTAACTGCTCAGAGCCCCTCATGATAGGATAGATGTGTTTGATTTTCTCCAGGGATAGTGTAGGACCATACCACGGGGCACAAGCGCAGTGGCTGAGACACAGACAGTGACCATATTTGGGGAAGCTGAGGGGAAAGCTTGCTGACTTAGGGTCTGAAGACCAGGGGCTGCCACGGTATGTCCTTAGGCCAAGTGCCTTGACCTCTCTGGCGTCGGTTTCATATGTGGTTATGGAGAGGATCCAATGTGAAAGGGTCTGGCGGAGCATCTGGAACATACCGGCATTTACTGAATCTAAATGCTGCTGAGGTTTAAAGGAAGACATGTTGCCAAGGTGACCATGAGAACCTCCTCACCCCTAAGTTCCCCCATGCAGAATGAGGTAGACTCGGTTTCTTAGGTACTGGGGAAGAGAACCACAAAGGAGACAAGCTGGGGCCTCTGCCAACACTTTCTAAAGAGAAGTGGAGAAGCCCAGCTCCCTGTGGCCCTGCCCCAGCCTCCCACTAAGGGGCTATGGGGAGGGCAGGGCAGTGGTGTGGCCTGGTACGCACCAGGGAGAACACAAGGAGGTGGGAAGGGAGACAAGTGCTTGGTTGGAGGCATGGGAGGGAAAACGGTTCACGTCAGGGCTTAATTAGAACACAGTCTCTGCTTCATTTTCTGTCTTGATGGAAGGTTTCAGATATTTATGTTCTCACAGAACAAAAGTAAACTGTAGTTAGGTCTCACAATTTACCCACTGGCTATGAAGCATTTGGGGAACACTCAGTACATTTCAAGTGGATTCCCCAAGTTTAACCATTCCTGCGGGATAAGGGTGTATGAATTGGGATGTGGTAGGAGCAGGGCCCAGACACCCACCGCAGCCACCATCCCTGACTTGTTCCACTCTGGTTAAAATGAAGACCATGAAGAGGATCCTCCACTTAACCCCAGGAAGAGCTGTGTGCTCAATTAGAACACAACATTAGAGCAGCTGTTAAGAAAAACTGGTAGTGTCTTGAGTTAGAAGAGATCTGGATATGAAGCCAGCACCAGGTATGTCTGCGCAAGTTAGGAACGGGCGCTGCTTTTCTGGGTGGGTGCAGCTCTTTGCACGGCTTGGTGAGGGGTGAGGAGCAACAGGGCTGGTTTGGGTGCCCTCCCAGCTACCCCGCCCCAGGCTGAGCACAATCTGTATGAGGAAGTATTAGTCTGGAGCGGAGCCCACCCAGATGTGGGTCCCAGCAGTCCCCTGAGGGTTGGTGGGGACATCGCCCATGTGACCTGCGCTGTCCTCACTGCTGCGGAACCAGAGCACTGAGGCCCCGCCAGTCAAAGCTGGTGGTGCAGACACTCTGCTGGCGACTGCTATGAATTACCCAGTTTCACAGGCCCTGCATACACCGCCCCGGGCTGTGTGGTGGTGGCAGTCCACCCCTGAGAAAACAGGGCAGCTGCGCTCTAGAGCTGACCGAGGACTGAAGAGAAAGGCAGCGACTTTTACAGAAAAAGTCAGCAACAATGTTCTCAATGTTGAGTTTTTCTTCAACTACTTATTGAGTGAATTAAATGAATGAATGAACGAGTGACAGACTAAACAAGAGAATGAATAAACACTAGAAATTTCTTTTAGTCAACAGAACAAGTAAGTAAGGAGTGAATGTGTGTTAAAATCCTGTCAATGCCACTGCAGGCCAACGCTCACACTTGCGGGGCCTGTGATCACCCTGGGGGCGGGGAAGTCAGCGAGGCGTGTTAAAACACATGTTAAAAAAATCTTAGAAACAGTTAATTTTTATTTTAAAAGTTCAAAAGAATTTTTTAAAAAATTGGAGGCACTTGTGTGTTCACGGTTGTAATTTTTAATATTATACACATATAAAGTAGTTCTATTTTCTCTTAGCAAAACTGCTCCTAGCTCATATGAGAAAATGAGCTTCTGGCGTCTTGTGATGTTCTGCAAAGGCTAATACTACCTGGATAATACTACCAAGGTCTTGGCACCTGAGCTGCTTTAGAATGGCACTTGGAAGAGTTTATTTCCCAGATGCTAAATGGAGGTCATCTGATGAACATGTAAAAGCCTCTGCGCTCCTTCCCCCAACCTTCCCCCAGGCTCTCGAAGACTGCCTCCCCTCACATGAGGAACAACACACACACTCAACGCCCGGCGGTCAGATTCAGATTCAGTACCACCAGGTGAATATTACCTTTACTTTAGGCCACAGGGCCACATGCTGCTCTAAACAGTTCTCAGGGAGTGACTATGGGACAGACGGGACTAGGTGGGGAGGGAGGAAACTTTTATCAGCAACTATCAGGTCCTGGCATGGGCTAAGCCTTCTCACAAACATTCTAGATGTTAACTCACAAAAACTTTGTATTTTATATGTGATTGTAATTAATAGTAGTAGTAGTAGTATATTTATTAGTGGGTTGAGCATTTTGCAAAAGGGGACGCTGAAGTTCAGAGAAAGAGGATGTGTGTTTATGAGAGAGAGATGGAGGAGAAAGAAGAGGAGGAGCAGAGGAGAAGAAGGAGGGAGGAGAAGCAAAATAAAGTAGAGGGTAGACATGTGTGATGGAAGCTAAAAGACATCAGTCTTCATTGAGTTCTTACTACCGTCAAGGTATTATACTATGCTAAGTTCTGTATGTGAATTATTTCAGTGATCCCTCCCAGAAACCCAATGAGGTCACTACTATTATTGGACCCACTTTACTTCTGAGATGATTGAGTAATTAGCCCAAAGCAGCCTGGGCAGGATTATGAACCCAGGTGGTCTGACTGCAGCCATCCGTAAGCCACCATGCTACCCCGCGTCTCTATGAAAGGGGCTGCAGGTGACCCTGCTGGTGATCTTGAGCTAGCGGACTTGGATGAGAACATAAGAAATGTGAAATGTCACTGCTAACTGACAGTGGGAGGAACCCCCCAGAATTCTATTCCCATACCACACACCACAGATTCCAGACAAACTAGTCTGTAGCCTGGAGACCAGCTGAATTCCCCCAAGTGCCTCTATCCTTTACAAAAAGTAGCTGTTCATTAAAAATTAAAATGCTGAAGAGTCTTTTTCCGACTTAAAGCATCTTACAACTATCAACACATGCGAAGGCAGAGAAAAAATTCTATGTCTGATTTTAATAAAATATACTTTTCTCATCAAAATATTTTGATAGCATGGAATAAGAAATGTGTGCTCATTAAAGTTTAATGAATGTCTCTCCCTGCCACTTTCCATATGAAGATCATACACTATGACTCACGCATGGTGGGTGGTGGGAATAGTTAACTTATCATCCTGCAGAAGAACGCAATCCAAGACTGAGTTTGCAAGGATGTAAGTACATGTCCACCGGACTACTGATTTGGTTGACAGGTGTCTGAATCCCACCTGTGGATTCAGACAGGTGGACTCAATATTGTTCCAAGTTGGCTCTATTTGCTCTGGAAAGGGGGCTAGTTAAGAACAGCTGCAAACTTGCTGGCAGGTAACTCTGGTCCCAAGGCTAAGCTCAGGACTCCCAGAATAAGACAATGATTTGGACAAAGTCTTTGAGGAGAAGGGAGAAAGAAAAGAAGTTCTGACTCTTGGGAGGGCAGAGTTGACAATAATGTTACATTTATGCTCTAGACTCTTCACTGAAGCCTCTGTTCACAGACTGAATTACAAAGCTCTCATCTAAAAATTTAGGCTCATCCTATAATGGCCCCAAGCTGCCTTTCTAGGTTTATCACCATTAGTCCCCTGCTTCCAGCCTTGACTCTGACCAAAGCAGGCTTCTAGTTGCTCCCCACCCCTGCCATCTATCTCTCTCCTTGTCATGGATTACATTATGGCCTAGGATCTAGAATGATATATCTATCCATCTCTACTGCTTGAAATGCTGTCCATTCATTGAAGATCATCTACTATTCTACAGCCTCTATATTTGATACCCTACTTCAACCTAACTCATGTGATCTTTCTCCCCTGGAAAACACAGAAGCTTTTGTGAAGGCAGTCACCATCTTCCACTTTCTGTGAAACTTCCGGTGTAAGAGCAATGTAGCCTAGTGGTTATCTGTACAGACTTTCGAGTCAGAAGGACCTGCTTTAGAAGCTTCACTCTTTTATTAGGCATGTGATCACAGGTGAGTTGCTTACAAATAGTAATAATGACGGTAGTAACAACAGCCAGCATATACTTGGCACTTACTGTGAGTTAGGCATTAGGTGTCCCATAACTATTATACACTCACAACAAGCCTATGAAGTAAGTATTGTCATCATCTCTCTTTCACAGGTGAGAAAAAGATGCTAAGAGAGATCGAGTGATGTGTCCAGGGCCACAGTTATTATGTTGAGAAAACTGGGTTTGAACTCAGATAGTTCGGTTCCAAAGCCCATGTTTTGAACACTATGCTACAGGGGACTACCTGTCTGTGCCTCAGTTTTCTCATCTGCAAATGTGGATTACAGTAATATCCACCTTGTAAGATGGATGGAGTATTAAATAAGATAATACAAGAGAAGTACAACATAGAACACACCAATTCACAGCTGCTATCATTGTCATCACCATGTGCTGCTCTGTTCCCTCCTCCTGCCCAAGAGCTAAGGACAGACAGGAGGGTGTGTCCCCCTCACCCTTTGGTTTTCACGCTGTGTCCCCTGTGCGTGGCACATTCATTGTAGAGGCCTTGAGAGGTTCTGCCAGCTGTGGACCCATGCCAGGCTCAAGAGACTGACAAAGATTTCTAGCATTTTCCTAGAATTTGGGGAAGTGTCCTGGGCAATTCTGGATCTCTGAGCCACTGTGCTTTCACTGCATTTAGCTCCCTCCCCAACTCCCGTTTTATTCCATTTATTTGACTCCTCTTTGTAATAATACTTCAATGTAACATTTTCTTTCTCTTCTCTCCTTCCCCCTTCCTTTTCTCCCCCTTTCTATTCTCTCCTTTTTCCTTTCCCGTCTCTCCCTCGCCCGCCCCTCCCTTCTTTTCTGGGTCTCCTCTTTCCCTCCTCAGTTGCTCTCAAGAGGAAGACTGTCATTTGGATGCCATGACTGTATTTTATTTCTCCAGTAGGCTAATTGGGTCCCTGCTCCATTAGCCAGAGTTTCTGGAATCAGGGTGTGAGGTGCTTTACCCAGGAACACCTCTTCCCCTGCTTGGATTTAGTTTGTTCTTGAGGTTAATATGGTTAATGGGGTTAGTGGTTCTGGGGCAGTTTTTGTGAGGCTGTCTCCTGCCTCCTTTCCTGAACAATCTGGGCACTGGAGAGAAGCCAGAATTTCCATTTCCCCCATGCTTGAGTCCTCATCAAACAGTTCTACCTCTAAATAAGTTTCCTCCAGGAAAAGCATCCCTGATACCTTAATGCTAATTAAAAACAAAACGAAAACACAACTTTTTAAAAAGCGCGCCCTCCCTGCCCATCTCACGCAACCCATTGGAGAAGGCGTTTTGTTGATTCTGCCCCTGGAGAATTAAACTGCATTTAAGTACACCAAACAGATAACTAACAAATAATCCTTCACATTAATAATGTCTAAAGGATGCAAGTTACTAGTCTCTTTTATGCATCCAGTTTACTATCAGCGGTGCAATTCCGTTCCACCCTGTGCCACAGTCTGAGCGCTGCACAGCCTGAGGGGCTTTCTCCCGGGCCCTTCACAGGGACAGGCTGTCGCCGCACAGAGCGGGAGAGCATGCGGGCCTTGCCTCTGCCGGGAAAGCTTCCTAGGATGAGTCCATGAAGGACAGTGGGAGGGGATAACGGAGAGGCCTGCAGGTCACTGCCCACGTGTCCCAGGGCCAGCAGGCCAGGAGGGCAGCCTGCCCATTTGGTAGTAGTAGGCAGGCCCACTCCGCTTACAGTACCCAGCACCTCACGCTATTGAATTCATGTTTTCACAGGTGAATGGCACCTCTGGAGGAATGCCAATACTACTTTTCCGTTTTGCACGTTTCCTATTCTTCCCACATGCCCTGCACATCCTCACTGTTGTCTCCTCAGGCCTCTTGTGCCTTTGGTGCTCAGGTGGGCCTGTTGGGGTGACTGGCATGAAACAACCAAACAGAGATGACGACTTAAGCCTTTCTAGTAATGAAGGGCCTAGGGCTCTCGTCCTCGATGGGCACTATATGTCCGTGCTTGGATGAGCCTTGTCCTAGGGTGACTCACTGTAGGACAGTCCTCAAGCGCCACCCACGAGGCACGAGATGCAACAAACGCAGCCATTCTGAATGCTACTCAACGATGATTAGTTTTACAAATGATTCACAGAAAATCATGCATAAGACTCAAGGCCTAACTCCCTCTCCCTCCCCCTGCTGCCCCACGCCCCCAGCTCTAGAGCATTTAAAATATGAGAATTTTTAAAAACCTTTGATTTGGCTATTGTTTTAGAGGAATGCAGCTTAGGATCTGTGCTAATCACTCTCAATCACTTCAAGAAAAATGTTCTCCAGTGACTTGGGAAGGTCGCTAAGCCCTAGATATGGCTGGCAGGAGATACCAAACCCCAAGAACCTGCTAGAGGCCTGGTTTCTGCTCACAGGACAGAAAGGTGTGTCAGGGATGCGGCGATGATGTTGCCTGTGCTCCTGAGACGCAGGAGCTAACAGGCTACCATATTTGGCCCTCCTCTGCCAAGTCCCTTTGAGCCACCTGGGCAGAGATTTCTGGTAGTAAATGGGGAGACAATGTTAAAACTACTTAGCCAAGTGGGCCAAAAAACAAAACAAAACAAAACAAGAAGACAAACCAAAAAACCCATTGTGACAAAGTCAGAAAAGTGGTTATCTTGGTAAATGGGGGGCGGAGGTTATTTACTGGAAAAGGCATGAGGGAACTTTCCAGGGTGTTGACAATCCTCTGCATCTTCATCTCGCTGGTGGTTGCAAGGTGTGTATGTATGTGAGAAGTCATTGTCATCAAGCTGACATTTCACTTTGTGCATTCTACTGTATACAATTATACCTCAATGAATAATAGTACTGTCCAAAATGCAGGTGGAAGATGATCCAAGCTGTTTCCATTTCATGCCATGCCTGACCCACTTTGTGCTAGAAGCAGTGAGAGTTCTAAGTTTATGTATCCATTACACATCTTTATCTTCCTCTACATGTGTTTTTATACCTATAGGCTCTATTTTTATCTGCAGCCAGATTCATATATTTAAATCTGGAGAAGAGAGAGAAGTGTTATATATGTGTGTCTATATATAGGGTGGTTTACTTCTTTCAAAGAACAGGAGGATCCTGGCTCCATTTTTTTTTTTTTTTGGAGCAGGACACGCACACACACACATACAAGAAAACACAGTAAGCCTGATAAATAATCAACAACCTTGCCATTCTCTCTTTTCTGAGATGGTAAAACTGACCTTGATGATGATCGTGGGGATTGTCAGCACAGTGGACTTCTGCTTGGCCAGAATATCCCCAGTATCATTGACACGAGCTGTGACAAAGAAGTGCAGGGTCGCCTGCTCCAGCAGCTGGCCCATGTACTCGCCGGCTCTGACCAGCACCTCCGTCTTCTTGACTGGCAGAGGGAAACAAACATGCCAGGTGTCAAGACCTGAGACAGGATCTGCTTTACTTTTTCTAAGCGCCTCCATCTTTCCCACATTAGCACAGCACCCACCAGAAGCACAGCAAAGGTGAGGGAGGGGCAGCTGGAACAAGGAGTCAATCAGGGGTAAGCTCTCCTGCTTCTGGGTAAAGAAAGAATGTGTTGGAAACTTAATATTCAGTACAGCCTTATTAGAGAATATGTGTCAAATTTCCCAAACAGTGCTTTTGCTGTTGTAAAATCTAATGCCATGTTTAAAATCAGGGACCAAGGGGTTTTAATGGCAGCTGCTTTGATTTGGGCAGAAACAATCTCAAGATAGCGGATGTAAAGCAGTGAAGTTCAAGGACACCATTCCACGGGCAGACCCCTTAAGCAATAAGAAACACCTCATGCAGGCCATGGGCCACGCTGGAGCAAGACTGTCAATTACCTAAACCTTTTACTCCCATGTAGTGCTCCACATTTTCTTTCCAGCTTCTTCTGAACCATTCTGACATGGTTTTTCTATTTAAGAGAACGAAGCTGTTGAAACCAGTTTTCACCATAGGCATTCAACTTCTTCCCACCCCTTCTCCTATTTGCCACTCAAAAGACACCTGTGCCAAAAGGTTGTTTCCTCAGGTCACTGAGTTTAGTTTTTGGGGTGACACCAGAGGATGAGCAGTGGTCCTGGCTCCCTCGGTTCACCATCGGGCTGAGGACGGGGATTCTGTCTTGTGGCTCTGGCCATAGCAGTGAGGTTCGGTTTGGCTGCATCACATTCTCTATCAGTCCCCTGTCCCACAGCCCAGGATTCTAGAGAGCAAAGGGCAGTCCTTCTGCAGGCTGAGCCTGGGCCACAGTGCAGCACCTGCTGCTGCCTACGTGGTCAGAGCCACAGCCGCGCGTTAGTGTGATGTCAGCCAGCAGCCCAGGGGGGAAATGGTGGCGCACACCCCCACTCCCATGCACAGGCTCTGCAAACATTCAAGGAGTTGAACCTCTCCACCACTGCTTCCCTGCCCAATGTCTTCTTTTTGCCAAAGGTTCCTCCTTTTTGTAAAAGTTATTGAAGGCAGTAGCTCCCATGATCGATAGTTTCAAGTATGGAGCGTAGTTCCTTACAGCCCTCCATAAAAAGCAGCAGCCCCCGTAACCAGGAAGGACGCTGTGTGGAGGCAGCTCCAGGGCACAGGGAAGCCTCCTGACTGGCTGGCTCACAGGCGAGGGTGAATCAGCCCCCGGTTCGAAGCTCCTCACGAATGAGCAGGTGCTGTGACCACCTCCAGCCCTCTGACTGAAGAGTTCTCCATCTTGGCTCCACATCTCAATCATCCTGCTGGATCTCACCCCAGACCAATTAAATCAGAATCCTGTGGGTTGGGGCTGGGCATCGTTTTCAGTGCTGACGCAGACTCTATACCTGTTGGGGCGGAGAAGTAGTGCTCCAACCACCACAGGATCCCCACAGAATCAGCCCTGAACAAGCTGTGGTACAAGCGGAAAGAATTCCTTTCCAACCCAGATCCTCGCTGCCCCAGGTGTGGTTCCCACCCCAGTAGACTGCTATCATGCGTGGGCTGGTTAGAGACGCAGGTTCTCCAGGCCCGGCCCACCTACTGGATCAGGCTCTGCTCTTGATTAAGATGCCCAGATGATGGGTGTGCAGGTTTGAAAACCTCCCAGGAGGTTTTAGCAGCAGAAGTGGCAGAGTTTGAGCAGAGTTAGGGAGGACTTAGGACAGTCAATTTTAAAAAGGAAAGTTCTGTACCCCAGAGCCTACTCAACTCCAGGCAGACTGGAAAGGCTGGTCAACCTAGACCAGTGGTTGTCAACTGGGGTCAGTTCCCCTTCCCCACCCCCAGGGGGCGTTTGGCAATGTGGGGATATTTTGGGTTGTCGAACTGAGGGTTGCTACTGGCTTCTAGTTGGTAGAAGCCAAGGATGCTGCCAAACTCCTGCAATGCACAGGACAGCCTCCACAAGAATCACGCACAGCCTGGAGTGCCCGTGGTGCCTCCGCTGAGAAACCCTGCCCTAGGCTATGCGGAGTTATTAGAAGGTATCGGTCCCTCCCAGGCAGGTACTAAACAACTTGGCTTGATTTCTGGGGCAGTCCTATTCCAGTCAGAGCCAGCCATTTGAATCTATGAACTGGCCTTGATCTTGGCCCTTGAATTTTGCGTTTTTGAATGACCCAATTATACCACCTTTTTTGGGCTTGAGCCTGGACCCTGTGCCCTCCATGGTTCCCCCATTAACTAATTGTCCACATGAATAAGACTCTGTCCCTCAGTTAGATAAAGTCTCAGATGAACACATGGGGCTTGCTTTTCACTTCCCCAGATCTGGACAAACGGTGGCCAAATAACGGGCCTTGAAGAATGTGCATTTTGCCTCTAGATACCTCCAGCAATAATAAAATAGGGCCCCCCTCGCTAATTTCTAGAGGATTGTATTTGACCACTGGGTTCCTTAAGGTTTGTGAGATATGCCTGACTTCTTTCCATCAATCTTTACAGAGGTTCTCACTGTGCTTATAGTGTTGGCCTCAGGGCCCCTTTACCTCCGAGGCAGAGCATTCTCTCATAGCACCAGGGAAACTGGGCTGTGCTTCCAGCCCAAGAGAACAGCACGCCTGAAATAGTACGTTATGTAAGTGCTGTATTTTGCCACCACACAAGAAATTGTTCTAGATAAAGTTTATTAAACGTGGCAAGAGAAAGAAGAATAGATTTTCATTCTGTGATTGGTGGAGCTGGGATCCTGCCAATATCATTTATGGTGTCTGGGGAAAGCCAAGGGAGACACAGACTGGAGCTGCCTCATCTCCAAAAAGCAAAGAAAACTAAATATAGCCATATGGAAATGACAGCACCTTTGAAGGTACTGGAAGATTTAAGTTATTCAAGTTTTCCAAGCTGATTCTAGCCCACACATTTTCTTTAATCATCAATCTGGAAAGTATGCCTCCCATTCTACTTGGAAAACTTTCTTTGCAAAACAGCCTCCTAGATAAGTACTCTGACCTGCTAAATTAAGGTCTAGAATCATGTGGCATTTCGCAATAATGTGCAATTTATTTTAGATTGCAGTATGCAGTTTGTTGCATGCAGTTAATGCCACCTACATGTAGGGTAAAGCAAGAAATAGTTTCCAACTCCTTTCAAGTTATTCAGGACAAGCCTTGGGGTGGGCCGAGTGGGTGGGGCCAGTGTTAATACTGAGTCTGGCTTAGGTTTGGTCAGCTGTCCCCAGATCAGTGACTGAGAGGGCTAATGTATCATATTATTCTAGCCCACTAACTCACATGAGCTCATTTATTCGATTAGGGAGAGAAGGAGAAGGAGACTGAGAGATGGGGCTTTCGTGAAGTGGAAAAAGGGTGGCATATAGTTCCCCGTTCAGTGGAGGGAGGGGCAGCTGGACTCCAGGCAACAAGGGCATGAGTAAGGAAACTGGCCCATTTAGGTCCCAAGGTTACAGCCAGTTGGCTCACCATCACTGCCTGAATGGGATCTGCCTTCTATTGTCTGCTTTGCCTCTCTTTAATGTGTGTGACCTTGAATACATCTTTAGTCTCAGTTTCCCAAAATGTAAACATGTTGGAAATTAACATTTACTGAGAGTCTACCATGTGTGAAGCATTTCTCATATATTTATCTCATTTAGTTTCCTCCACACACTCCTCTCACACCGCACAACCAATAGTCGACCACTCCAGTGGGCGCTACCTTCAGATCATGTGACCAGTTCTCACTACCTCCCTTGCTACCCGACCATCTCTCACTAAACAGTTGCAATAGCATCCTAACTAGTCTTAAGCTTTAGTCCTACTTCCCAGAGTCTATTCACAACACAGCAGCCAGAGTGACCTTTCAAAATCTAAGTCATGCCATACTTCTGCTCTGAACCCCCGAATGGTGCTTCAGGTCACCTGGGAGCAATGTCAAAGTCCGTAAGGGCCTACAGCTCTTCTCACAGTCTGCACTCACCACTCTCCACTTGCCATTTTTGCTCCTGACTCTGATCGCCTTGTGGCTCATTGAACATATCAGACATGCTGTGGCCTCAGGACCTTTGCACTCCTGACTGGATAGTTTACTCCTAACCTTCTTTCAGGTTTCTCTGAAATGGTTTCTCCCCCAAACACCCCATCTCCACCACCACTTCCTATCTCCATTACTCTGCTTTTATTTCCCTATTACAGCCCACCCACACTACATATTCGCTTGTCTGATTGTTTATTGTTGAGCCCCATCCCCACCACAGGAGGGGTAGTAGGCACTTCTGTCTTGTTCACTGATGTGCCTCCGGCACAAAGCAGAACTGGACTTGTGAGCATAAAATAAAGGTTTGAGGAATGAATCAACAACCCCGTGATGTGGGTGGTATTGCCTCCATGTACAGATGAGGAGAGTGAGCTCGCATTACTCAAGTAGCTTGCCTAAGGACACATAGCTAGTAGGTGACATAGTCACACCTCAAATCCAGGCTTGGCTACTTCCAGACTCAGGCTCTAAAATTCACAGTGGCTTCCTGTGCTAAACAATTGCAATGACCGTTCTGCTCCTGAGTCCTTTACCAATTTCTCTTCTCCCTAAGAATTCCTTTTCCAATCCCTAGAGATAGGAAGAGTGCTGGGTCTTCCAGTTTCCAAAGAAAATAACATGGTGATGGATTTCCCAGTTGTTAAAACCACATTACTAAAGCTAGGGCACATTGTTTCCTTCAAGTTTGGATACGTTTCTTAGAATTAGGATTTTTAGAAATAGTTTCCCATTTTTTTTCTGGGAATATCTTTCTGAACTTACGGTGGCTTGGAACAGACATCAAATCCAGAAAGCTTGAACACTACGGAGGCATGATATGGTCCTCTGCTTTGTAAAACTTACTATTCATGTACCTTTCCTTGTTTTCTTTTTCAGTGCCACACATCAGGTAAACAACAATCTGGTGTCCTGAAGTGTTCAGGTCCTTTCCAACCTGGTCTGTCTGACTCGACATGCTCTGCCTGGAGACTAGTTTCTTCCACTTGACTCATTCTGCCAGTTGTGTGCCCATATGTTATGCCCACTAAATACTAGGATCCCAGGAAATGAGACTGATTGAAATTGCAATCCCCAGTGCAAGCTGCATTGTGTCAATCCCAATTCTGCCCAAAACATTCTTGATTTTTATAGTGAAGATACTTTGGAGGGCCATGTATACAGGGGAGGCTGGAAGGGATCAGGGATGATAAAAAGTTCCCCGAGAGATGGCAGAGAGAGCAAAACCCCTCAGAATCTCCTGGACAGCACATCCTGAGCCTCCCACCTCCTCTCCCAGGGGTGGGCTCTCTCCTCTCCTTATGTATCAGACAGATCAATGTTCAGAAACGGCCTTTATGCAGAGCTTAGATCTCCCTGCCTTCTGAATTGTAAAGCAATACCCATCATTCCTGCTGGGGAAGCCCCACAAAACCTGACTTGGGGAGAGAGGCAGCACCAGGAGACCTGCTTTCTGGGGTGTGTTCTTTACCTACTGTCCTGTGTGTTCAATGCCCTTGGTATCTTGTTCAAATGTAGATCCTGATTTGACAGGTCTGGGCGGGCCCTGAGAGTCTGCATTTCTAGCCAGCTCCCTAGGGATGCTGATGCTTCAGGTCCTCAACCCATACTTTGAGTAGCAAGAAGTTAAGTTATATTTAATTTTCATGACTCATGGGGCTGGCTCTAGGCTTTGAAAATTTCAGGGTTCACTTCTGTGCATGAGACATGAAGATGAAAGGTGAGACCTCTCTAAAAGAGGTTGGTTCTCCCATGTGGTTCCCACTCCTGAATTCTGGGGCAGAACTTGAACTTCAGCAGAAAGTTATTAGAGGTATCAGCACGGAGCCAGACAGAGAAGCAGATCACAAGTCCTAGAGAGAACAGCCCCCCGATTAGCTTACAGGACAAAGGCTCCAGAGTCACATCGAATGTTTCCTTCTTGAATTCCTCCTTGGAGACCCCAGTGTAGAAGACGATGTTGCCTGAGAGATAGGCGGAGATGGTGTAAGTGCTGGGGCTGTTGTTCTGGAAGGTGATGGTGAGCTTGAAGTCTTTTCCCAGCACGGCATTTTCTACGTCAAAGTCCATGTTCACATTAGACCTCGACTTTGCGATGCCTTCTGTGTTGAGGGGCTTTTTAACCCCGTACATCAGGGCAGTTTCAAGGGCCAGTCTCTCTTCCTTTTGACCTAGGAAAGATGGAGAGATAATGACAGGGGAAAAGAAATGCAACTCATCAAAGAGAAAGTTGCAGTGATAGACACCTTGTATGCTGTACCTGTTGCATTTTTTCTAGAAGCCACACACCTTCCTTTGAGGCAGGTGTCAGACTTTTCCTATGTTACAAGTTCTGCCAAATCAACTTCCCAGAGAGTTGTGACCTGCCCTGGTTGTGGAGTTAGGTGGCATTCCCAGGGCCAATATGGTAGGGTTTGCTAAGGGGCTTGCTCTAACGGTTCTTTCTCCAGTGTTCAGCAGTAGAATTGCAAAAATCGAATTCTCTTCAAATCATGGTATCAATCTGCTTCCCTCCCTAAGTCCTAGCCATGTAGCTAGACTTTGGGAATCTCTTACAAAGACATTGGCAATAGTCACATCTGGCCATTGCTCGTTCTCCATTATGAATTTTCCACTATTCTTAGATCTCCCCAACAAGACCTGTCTTCCCATCTCTCTTTCCATTTAGGCCTGTCCCGTTGGCTCCTGCTGAGCCGACCCTGGGCAGATCTCATCCTGCCCTCCACTCCTCCCTCCGTTGTCATTTGCTTCCAACAGAGTGCAGACATTGCTGTTTCCCAAAGAGCGCGCTGCACTGTAGACTATGATCTAGCAAACTGTTCATAAGCCTTCCCTGAAAAAGGGCTCTAGGCCAAGTTCCCTTGCGGAGTACTGGCTTCTCTCGTGCCTCCTGGATGTTCACAATGTCCAATAGCCCAGGATAGGTTCTGAGATTGAGCCCTACAGCGGGGAGACTTGTTTAGCAAGATTTCCCAAACTCATCTGACACTGAACACTTTTTTTTTTTTTTTGAGGGACACCTATTGGCACGGTGGTGAGACACGTGGGCTGTCTTTTGTAGGGTTTTGGAGGTGGTGGTGGTAGAGGTGAAAGCAGGGAGAGGAGGAGGAGGGGTGAACTCTGGAGGAAGAAATAAGTAGCTTTTCTACAGGTGAGGAAGTGAGAAGTACAGGTAGGTACAAGTTAAGCCTCAGGGTTTGCTGCTCCCGACTCCAAGCTGGGTAAACATCCCTTACAGAGTACGGGACAAAATGCTTGGCCTTGGGGACAGGGATTGAGGAGGTGTGGAGGAATAGCTGCTAGTCTCTTTACCATCCTAGTACCTTAGGGTACATCTTAGTGCTTTGTGGAAACTAGAGAGGCACATTTTTTGGCTTGTAAAAAGTAGCCATGGGAATGGCTAGCAAAAACAAAAAAAACATTTCAGTATAAAGATGCTGGCTTGTATAATTATGTTAATTTTGAGATATTGTCACTTTACTTAGTTTATAATAAAATGCAATAGAGATGAAGAGGTCAATAAATAATAGTAACTACCATTGACAGCTAACTCTGTGATGGGTGTTGTGGTAAGTACATATTGTATATTACCTCATTTAATCCTCAGAACAACTCTACAAGGCAGGCACTATTGTTACCATCAGTTTCCTGCTTTGT
>PVJI01006723.1:30000-83978 GCA_004026765.1 Micronycteris hirsuta | reverse complement strand
TACTGCCTGAATGTTCTAAACTTCAATGTCTCTGGTTCTATTTTGTTTCTCTGGTTGTATTTGCTTGCTTACCTCAGAAGCGTCTTGGCTGTGGCTGATCTAACTTTCCCGGTAGCTGATCTGGCCTCGGTGCCTTCGCTCCTGAGTCCTCATACGAAACTTTTTAACATTTCATAAAGTAGAGGCTGCATGATGATGTTCTCAGAGTGTTTTAAACGCTCCCAGAACCAAAAGGGATTAGGTTTACTGTGGTGTGCTATCAGCTTAGATTTTGGTAACATTGGGAAGAAAAAGAAAAGATGGAAAAAAAAAACCATGCAGGCACTTTTCATGGTATCACAAGATTCTTCATCAGAAAAGAGAGTGTTAGTGAACTAAATTCAAATTCCCACCTACTCTCTCCCGTTCTCTGTCTTGGGTCAGACAATTGAAGCACTAGAGGACACATGATCACCTCAAGAAGCATCTGTCCTGGATTGTTCTAATTACTAGAAATATCTGCCTAATATTGGGCTGCATTCTGTCTCCCAGTGACTTGTATCTGTGGGTCCTATTGGGTCCTTGGGAACTGTAGAAAATTTGTCGCCACATTCAGCTCTTCAAAAACATTCATGATGATGATAATAATAATAATAAAACCCGTGATCATTTCCTGGGCATCGACTGGGTAACAGTACAGCAGATAGTTGATGTCTGTAAGTGGGTAGAGAGAATGTCCTTCACCCAAACCCTTCATGAGAAGAGTTACAAATGTACTTGCAGGAAAAATGTGATAGCATTTGGGGTGGGGAGTGTGGGACAGAATTCTGCAATCACACAGTCCACTCTCAGGACGGAGATACGTTTGCTATGGGATTCTGTAACATGAATGGATCTTTGTTTTGCTATCACAATAAGTTTGGCTTTTTGAATTAAATACAGAAACTGGGAGAGGATGACAACTGTTTTTGTAGAAGAATGGAAAGGTATTTGAAGACCCCAATATCTTGGAGGGATAGAGAAGCTAATGAGTCTGGATGGGGGAAAGGAGCCCCCTCCACTCACACATCCCCACTATCCCTCTCCCCTACTATTGACACAGTGGTAAAAACTCTGCCGAGAATAGTAGTGTAGAGGGGAGGCTTTAACTGTTTTTTCTCCAGGAGGTGTGCAATGCAAATCTCCTCATTCATCTACTGGGTAAAATCTTCAGTGAAAAATCAAAGAGGAGTTGATGAAATATGTATTCAGGGCGTTCTGGACCAGACCCAGGAGCACTGACGCAGGGGCCAGAAGAGAGGGTAACCCAAGTCACAATGTCATGCAGAAGATGTTATTGCTATGCCATCAGTGAGGATTCTGGGTATCAGAGAGGTTACGTGACTTGCCCAAGGTTATCAGTGGGACTGAGTCTGTCCGATTCTTTTCACTTACACAGCAACTCATTACGTGTCCCCAATAACTTGAATTTTCCCTCTAGGATTCACATTTTCATTTTCCTCAACTTTTCCCATGAAATAATTTCCAGCTCTCTCCCTATCCTCCTATCCTTACCTTCTCTGTGTAATATCTAGTACTGAAACTATCTAGTTTGCCCACTGCCAGTTGAATTAATACAGCAATGCATATTATACATTTATTAATGCAACCCAAGATCTTTTGCAACATGTTTTGGGACTGTTTTGCATAAATTAAAATAAGTTTTTTTCATCTTTATTTATGCTCAACTGAAATTTTGTAACATATTAGATTTTTCTGGCTACAAAAGTAAAGCATATTTATTGTAGGAAAGTAGAAACTATGGAAAATATAAAAATAAGAAAACATCTCTAGCATCAACGATTATGGATAATAATTATTAGTGTTTGGGGACATGTTCTTTTAGTCTTTTATATGCACGTATGCACAGTGTTTATAGTTTCTGGTCTGAATCTAAATACCAGACCTAGAATTTATTATGTTTATTTGATGATTTAGACATCTTAGTATAATTTATAAAAATAAGTTTGAATTCTCATGATTTCACTTATTTTATTAGCTACATGTAGTAGAAATCTATAGCACTGGCCCTTCAGCATCCTTTTTATAGAAGTTGCTTCTCCCTTGTCAATATGTGATCACATCACTTTTCAGTTCTCATCTGACTCAGCTTCTGCATTTGAAGTAATTGAGCACCTTTGCATGCTTGAAACACTGTCATTAGCTCTTTTGATCCATATCTCATTCCACTGGTCGTACCTTCTCAGTTTCCTTTGCTCTCCTCTGCATCTTCTCAAATGCCTACTGGTTCAATTTGATCTCCTCTGTTTTCTCTCAATTTGCCCTCTCTCAGTGGGCTCATGAAGTCTGATAACTTGAAATACTATCTATGCACAAATAAATCCTACATCTGTATCTTTAGCTCCATTGTATCCTAAACCCTCCCATAATCCTGTATCTTAATGCCGGCTTGACATCTTTTGGATAGATATCTAAGGACATCTCAGACTAACATGTCCAAAAGCAAGCATTTGATACTCCCCTTAAAATCCACTCCTTCCAGATTCTTCCCCATTTCATTAAGTGGTAACTTCATTCTACCATTCACTCTGAAGTCAGCTTTCTTCTCTTTCTCTGACACTTCATATTTAATAGCAGACAACCGAAGGCACTGACCGCTTCTATCTTTACCCCCATAGTCCAAACCACCATTGTATTTCACATGGGTTATTATAATACCCTTCCTGGCTTCATGATGCCAACATAGAGCCGTTGTTCACACAGCAGGCTGAGCGAGTCTTCAACTTTCAGTGGCCCCCGCCCCGCTCAGAGTCATAATCCACATTCTCTACCATGGCTTGCCAGGCTCCCCATGGGTCCATGACCTGGCTCCAGCAACCTCTCTTAAAAAAATGTCACCCTCTCCTCTCCCATTCCCATTCCTTTGGCGTTGCTGCTTCTTGAATCCCAGCACGTTCCTGCCTCAGGCTTTGGCACTTCCTGTTCCCACTTCCTAGAACATCCTCCCAAGTATCTTCACTTTCTCCTGTCTCTGTTCAAAAGTCACTCTACTGGAAGGCTCTTCCCTAACCCCCCTAACAAAGTATTGTCCCCTCCCTTTCCAAGTCATTCTATCCCCTTATCACACTTTATTTCTTCTATATTGTACTGTTATAATTATTTTATGAATAATTAAGAAATCAATGAATTTATCTCTAGACCACAATGGATTGGTCTTGAGAGGGCACAAGGTATAAATAAAATCAAGTCCCTTTCCCAGGGATTAAGAGAGTTGAGTCTGGTCTGTAAGAAAACTGATTCAGGAGCTGGCAGGAGCCATTTTTCCTCCATTATGTGAAAAAAACACATATATACAGCTCCTCACTTGATTCTAATAGCAGCCCTTTGAGGTAGGTATTATTATTATTTCTGTTTTTGATTGAGGAAACTGAGGCACAGAGAAGTGATTTACCAAATGTTATATCAAGCTAAGATTTACATCAGAGTCCACACTGATAACCACTGTGCTTTATAGCCTTTCTAGAAGTCTGAGTTCTTCGTTGTTTTGAGGCTCTGCTATTTGTCTAAAGCATTTATAAAATTAATTCTTGCTTCAGTTATTTGATTGCGTTTCTGTACTTGCCACCAAAAGAATCCAATTAATAAACTATTCCTCTTAGCTTTGTGTTTATAGCAAATCTGATAAGCATAACTTCACTTGAGAGATTGTTAACACAGTTAAGTGGGATTTAAGTTCAAAGTCACAAAAAGCTGATTCCTACACTTCTCTGTTGTCTGCAAGGTTATCATGGAAAATATTCATCAAATGCCTTGTGGAAATCTGGGTGCATTGTCATTATCGTATTCTCCTGAAGCATAAATCTGATAATGATCCTAACAAGAAAAAAAATTAAGTTCATTTGACCTGACTTGTTCCTTAAGAGCACACCTTAGACATTTTTCTAGACCTTCAACTTCCCACTCAGTAGTATCAACAGTGCCCACTCGCTGCCTCTTCCTGCAAACACAGACATTTACCTGTCTTCAATTTTCTGGCACTTCTCCTATTGTCTGATTTCTCAGAGCAATCTGTAAGATCACATCTTCAATGTATTTTAGCAAATTGTGATAAATCTGAGTGTGTAGAAGGTGATAACCATGTCTAACTCCAGACTTGCTTGAGCATCTGCTGACTTTTGTTTTGAAGGAGAGATGCATTTTCCTTGGTGAATAATAATACGAGACATAACGAAAGTTCGGTAGCTGTCTCCTGCCACCTGCCGCCTTTATACCACCTTCTGCACGTAGAGGACCGAGACCTGCTGGGTTTTTCTTGAGCTTTGAAGAACTTGTTCATGCCTTTAGTTTGGTTTGTGAACCTCAGCCCAGTCTGGATTTCAGCCTTCCTCATAAAATTTCCACAAGCCGAGCCACTTTGCTTTAAATATCAATCCTTCATTCTTTTCATCTTTTATACATATCTTTTTATAAAATAGTTGACCTCCTCAGAGAGTTGCTATAAAATCACATCAGAAGTTGGCCAGATAAAATACACAATGTCCAGTTAAGTTTGAATTTTAGATAAATAACAAATAATTTTTAGTATAAATATGCCCTATGCAATATTTAGAGCATACTCATATACCCTCTCACCCCCAAAATGCATTGTTTTCCTGAAATTCATGTTCAACTGAGCATCTGTAGTTTATTTGCTCAACCTGGCAACTCTGCATGTTGATTCAGTTTTGCCTGGTTTGCTTTGATTGAGATAGTTCAACTTTTCTTATGCAACTGATTGCAATTACATAGTCAAAATTTTAGCTTTGAAATTCCCATTCTTCCTGAACTTTCTAGTGTTTAAGGGACATTATTGTATTAGTCTGCTCCAGTTGCCTTAACAAAACCCCAGACGCAGTGGCTTGAAAGACAGGCATTTATTTTCTCACAGTGTGGACACTGGAAGTCAAGGTGCTGATCATGAATTTGGTTTCTGGTGAGAACCCTCTCCCTGGCTAGTAGACGGCCACCTGTTCCCTGTGCCCTTACATGTCCTTTCTTTTACACCATCAAGGAGTGAGATCTTCTCCTTATATGGCCACCTGTCCTATTGGATGAGCGCTCCACCCTTACAACCTCATTTAACCTTCATTACTTTCTAAATACTCCCCAATACAGTGACTTTAGGGGTATGGCTTCAATATATGAATTGGCGGATGGAGGGACACAATTCAGTCCATAGCAATTATCTACTTTCATATTGTTTCCATTTTATTTTTTATAAATTCTCAGGTACATGTACCTCATACAACATTTTCTCCCCACTCCCCTCCCCAACTCACAAACTCAAAGTTAGCATAGTTACTTTCTCTTGGGCTCTAATAGAAATTAGCATTAAAACAGCAACAAAAGCTCAGTGGGCAGTAGGTAAAACACTTTACATGTCTGATTTAATTCCTGCAAGATCTGCAAGTGACAGAGTATTAGCCAGGGTCTCCAGGGAAATAGAAAAAATAGGATCTATGTAGGATATATGTAGATATACAACAAGAGATTTATTAGGAGGGATTGCCTCATGAGATTATGGCGGCTAAGTCCCACGGTCTGCCATCTGCAAGCCGAGGCCCAGGAAAGCCAATGGGGCAGCTCCAGGCCAAACCCAAAGCCTGGGGACCAGACAGCCAGTAGTGTGAGGACCTGTCTGGGTCTAAAGACCTGAGGCTCAAGATGCTGAGGGCCAAGGACAGGAGAAGAAGGATGTCCCTGGTGAAAAGGATAGAGCAAAATTATCTTCCCTGTGACTTTTTGTTCTATTTAGATCCTCAGTGGATTGGATGATGCCTACCCACACTGGTGAGCATAGTCTACTTATCCAAGTACTAATTTATTCCAGAAACTCCATCACAAACACCCTCAAAAATAATGCTTTACTCACTACTTGGGCATCCCTTAGGCCAGTCAAGTTAACATAAAAATAACCCTCACAGATAGTGTCTTAGCTTGGGTTCCCTGAAAGACAGATCCTAGTCCTGCCTTAGGCATTAATGTGGGGAGTTCATTTAGGAAGTGATTCCAGGACATACAGTGACAAAGTAATACAAGGAAGGGAGAAAAGCCAGTAAAGGTTATAGAAGGAACAGGCTCCTACTGTGGGCAACTGGGACTCAGTCCCACTGGAAACTCTCCGGGGAACTGTGTGAAATCAATCTCAGAACTGTCCCTGGAGAGCAGGGAGGCTGGGACATTTATCCACGGCCTCCCATCCTCCCTGCTTTAGGGTAGCACTCAGGGCATTAGCTTCCCCCGAGACCCTGTAGCTCCACACAGCCCTAGGCACAACCAGCCTCTGCCCCGGCTGCCGGAGTGCTTCTTGAGAAAAACTGTTTCCCAACTAAGGGTGCCTTTCCTGTGCCGAGGTAGGGAGCATGCCAGAAAGCTGATTCCCTTGGCTGAAGTAAAAGTAGAATTGGAACAATAGGATATGGGGTTGGGGAAGCATCAACAGCTTCTGCTACAAGTAGGCTTAATATTATTTTCATTTTGCAGAAAAGGAAGACATTTATTTATATGCCAGTCTCTATCCCAAGCTCTGGATTGCAGTAGTGAAGAGCCAACATAGTTCTTTCTTCATGGAATTTACTTTCTAACAGTTTAGAGAGGTTGAACTATTAATCTCAGGCCAATAAGTAACGAGTGATAGAGCTGAAATTCAAACGCAGGTCAATCTGTTTCCATTTCACCGTTCAATCACCCTTCTATTAGCTTTTATCTATGATTAGGTTTTTGGAGTTATAAGGACACGAGAGATCACCAAATAAGTTATCTGACTTTATAAGTTAAGAATTGAGATCAAAAGAATTTACGTGCCTGTAACAAGATCACTGGATAAGTGTGAGGCATTGACCTCCATTCTAGTATCAAGGTCAAGTGTAACTTTTTATGATTTCCCCTAGGAACTCTTCTTATAATTTCCATTTTAACAGCATTAAGGAGGTTAAATTATTTACAATAAACTACATATATCTAAAGCCTATAATTTGATATGTTTAACATACTTGTACATCCATGATAAAGATAATGAAAAACAATAAGGTAACGAACATATTCATAAGTCCCCAAAGTTTCCTTCTGTTTCCCCTCCCCTCCCATCTTGCCCTGCCCCCTTTCAATCCCCACTGCCAGCAATCTGCTTTCTGTCACCAGAGACTAGTTCTATTTTCCAGAATTTTAAATAAATGAAATCATACAGTGCACTCTAATGTACAACTCCTTTCAGTCAGTATAATTTTTAAAATATTATTCATGTACATCAATAAGCCATTCGTTTTCGGTGCTAAGTAGTAGCATATTCGCATATTTATGTGGATGAATCAGAGTTTAGTTTTTCTAATTCATTCACCAGGTGAGGAACAATAGGGTTATTTCCAGTCGTTTGCTATTATAAAAGCTGCTGTGAACATTTAAATGCGTAAGAACAGCTGGGTGATATGGCAAGTGTACGTTTAACTTTGAAGACACTGCCAAACCATTTTCCGAAGTGATTGTGCTGTTGCACATTCCCACCAGCAGTGCGGGGGAGTTCCGGTTTTATACATCCTCATCAACATTTGGGATGCTCAGTCTTTTTAATTTAAGCTCTTTTTTATGTGTGTAGTGATCTCATTTTGATTTTAATTTACCATTCCTTAAAAATTAATAACATTGAAAATCTTTTCATTTTTATTGCTTTTGTATATTATCCTTGTTAAATAACCTGTGCAATATTTTTGCCCATTTTAACAATTAAGACCAAGAAATCCATGACTGGCACAATAGTTTTGTTATTTGTTTTTTTATTCATCCTCTCTCATCTTTGTTCATTTTTACTCTTTTTTTCTGGTTTTATTTGTAATAACTGAATTTTTAAATTCCACTTTATCTCCTCTGTTGGCTTATTAGGTACAACTCTAGTTTATTATTTTAGTTATTGCTTCTGAGTTATCATATATGTCGACTTCCTTTAAGTGACCTTCCACCACATCATGTATAAGAACCGCACAATACTGTATTTCTAATTCTCTCCTCCTCACATTTATGCTATTGATGACATTTTACATTCACTATATTATAAAACCCAGTATTTCTGTGCTTACCATTTGCAGTGTTCTTCATTCCTTTGTATAGATTTATATTTCTATACATCAAAGTTTTCTTCCGTCTAAGAGACTTTTTAAAATGTTTCTCATAATGTGGGTATGCTGGTGATGGACCCTTACAGTTTTTGTATTTCTGAAAATGTCATGATTGCATCTTTGTTTTTAGAAGATATTTTTTGTGGGTACAGAATTCTAGGTTGACAGTATCTTCTTTCAGATGTTAAAAGTGTTGCTCCAAAATGAGGAACATATTATATTCTCACTTATATTATTTCTAATGCAAAATCAGTTTTCATCCATATTTGTTCCTCTGTAGGATTTTCGCTTTTTTTACCAATTTTGAGCCTTTGATTATGATGTACTTGGATGTGTTTTACTTAGTGCTTTTTTTGTGTTTAGGAGTCATTGAGAATCTTGTGTCTGTGGATACAAGGGTTTCATACAATTTGGAAAACTTTCAGCAGTTATATCTTCAAGTATTTTTCTGTAGTTCCTACTTACTCCTCTCCTCTGGAGGCTCCAATACAGGCATAGAAGGCCATTAGAAGTTTTTCCACAACTCAATGATGCTTTGTTCATTTTTTAAAGTGTTCTTTCTGTTTTTATTACTGTACAATTATAATTACTAATCTTTTCTTCTCTGACATCTGCCACAAGTCCCACTTACCATAGTTTTTAAGCTCATACTTTATAATATTCATCTTTTCAAGTCTGACTTGTGTCTCTTTTATATCTTCCATGTCTCCACTTAACTTTCTGATCATATAAAACACAAATTTAATAACTATTTTCATATTCCTATCTGCAAGTTCTAATACCTGTATCAGTTCTGAGTCAGTTTTGTTTGACTGATTAATTTCCTCATTATAGCTTGTATTTTCCTGCCTCTCTGTATGCCTGGTAATTTTTTTACTTGATTCTAGACATTGTAAATTTACCATGTTTGGTGCTGGATATTTTTGTATTTCTAAAATATTCTCAAGCTCTGTTCTGGATGCAACTAAATTGCTTGTAAAAAGTTTGATCCTGTCAGATCTTACTTTTAAGACTTTTTTAGGTGGGACTGGAACAGTGCTCAGTCTGGAGATAATGCTCCTCATTACTGAGGCAAGACCCTCTGTGTGCCAACCCAATATCTTGTGGATCTTGAGGTTTTCCAGTCTGGCCAGTGGGAATAAGTTCTAGGAGGAGAATCCCCCACCCCCCCCCCAAAACGGAATTATCTCGAGCAGGTCCTCGTAATACAGGCTTCCCCGACTAAGTGAGTGTTCTAGGAACCCATCTGCATCAATGCACCAGCTGGCATTGTTGTGAGAGGCTGCATTCAGCTTCAGTGAATTTTTTAAAGACTCTTTCAATGTGTTTACCCATTTCATGTTAAGTGATTTATGAGCACACCTGCCCGTACCACACTGAGTGTTCAGCAGATTTTGACGAAAAATGGCATGACCCCCATGACCCACTCCCCCATTCACCTGATCTGACCCTGAGTGACTTTTTTGTTTCCTTGGATGACAAATATCCTCAAAGCAAAATGTTTTGCTGATGCAGAAGAGGTGAAACAAAAAATGGCAGAATCACTAAAAGTCATTGAAATAAACAAGTACAAAAACTGTTTTGAGCAGTGGAAAAAAGTCTTGGTAGGGGTATAACATCAAATGGAGAGTTCTTTAAGGTGACTTTAGTTTGAACATGTAAGAATAAATAAAACATTTTTAAAAAGAAATTCCGGGTTTTTGGGTGGTCCCTCCTTGTATACGCCAGCCCTGTGCCCAGCATTGAGCACTGTTTTCGTCAATCCAGTGATTCTCAGTTGGGGTAATTTTTTCTCCCAAAGGACATTTAGCAATGTCAAGACACATTTTTTGGTTAGTGGAGGGGAATTAAGTGCTACTGGCATCTAGGGCTTAGAGGCCAGTGATGCTGATATATCCTACAGTATACAGGACGGCCCCCACAACAAAGAGTTATACAACTGCCCTGGCTGGTGTGGCTTAGTTGGTTAACTGTCATTCTGCAAAGCGAAAGGTCACCAGCAATTCTCTGTTGGGTTGTGGGTTCGGTCCCTGGTCGGGTGTGTACAAGAAGCAGCTGATTGATAGTCTCTTTCACATTGATGTTTCTCTCCCTCTCTCCCTCCGTTCTCCTCTCTCTAAAACTAACTAAATAAAATCTTTAAAAAATCATACAACTAAAAATGTGTATCTCTCTCCTGTCCAATACCCTGTCTTATAAACCAGAGCTACCTAGTTCTTTTTGGACTTTCAGGTCTGTCTCCTCAATGCTGGAAGGCTTCTGGATCCACCTAGGTTTCCTCTCCCTGCTCCAAGGCTTACAACCTCACTCCCGGAAGTAAGCTGGGGAGACCTTAGGCTCACTTGATTTATTTCCCATCTATCGGGATCACTGTTCTTTGTTGCTTGATATTCAATCTTTCATACATTTTTGTTCCATATATTTTATTAAATTTTTAGTTGTTTTTGGTGGGAAAGTAAATCCAGTCCCTCTTACGCCATCTTTGCCATAAGCAAAGGTCCCATAATTTCTTTTTAAACACATTTCATCTTGTTTTCCCTTACCTGTTGGTTTGCCAGTCTGCTTCAGAGGATTGGTAACTGCAGATACATATAGCAATTTGCATGGGTGCCCAAGACCACCTCTGCATGCACAGTATACAGATACACAGTACCTGTTAAAATAAACTACACCTCTCTCACCTTCTTCCACATTGTTATTTCTGCTTCTGGGATTCTTTTTTAGGGTGTTACATTTTTTAAGTAGTTTACCCAACAAATACTTTAAATTAAAAAAAAAAAAGCCCTTGGCCTGAAAATTCATATGCCTGTTGTAATTTTTATTTGATGGTAAATGGCTGAAATACATGCCCTAAAGAGATCCAGTCTTTTTGGCAGCACCGGCCTTAGGCAAAGTTGTTAAGTAAGTGAAGTATGTCTTCAGGGAGCTCTCCCTATTCCAGAGCCCTTGAATTCTCTCCCCAATACCAGAACAAGTAATGCTTTCTATCTTTTTTATACATTTAGTTGTCAGTGACTGATAACTTAAATTTTTACTCTTCTTCAAATATTTGCAGTTTCATAGAAAGCAAAGCACTGAGGCACATAGAGAAAACTGGTTCTAATTCCTTTGACAGGAAATGGCCGCTTACAGCACTGTGTTGAGAAGGTGACTCAGAAGAAAAGAACAGTGATTGATTAGTGATGTCTGCACATACAAACACAACAGGTGAGGGCGTTGCCATCCATTCCCTAATCTAAAAGTGTTCGTTCTATTGGAAAATTTCCAAACACTAGAAATCAAGTGTAAAAAAGACATTGGGGGGCAATTAAAACTCATTAATGACCTTAAAATCAGCCCAGAGATGGTTGTTGTATGGTGTCACATAAAAGGTTGAGACCGCTTTTTTAAAGTTTAACAAGAATCTAGTGAAATATCACAAATAGAATATAACACCACAGGGATTTTTTAATACAAATCCTTTAGTGTGTGTGTGGCCTTAGAGAATATTTCCCACTTTACCTTTTAACAATCTTCTTTAGGGCTCATGTAGTGACCCATACAAAGTAAGCATTTTCAGAACTACTAAAGCATTTTTTTCATATAATACAGTTTTAATGAACTGAATGATCCTCTAAAGCCCCAAATGTTTCCCTTATTTATTTCCAAGCTATTTGATGCCTATAGAAAATAACAAGGACCTTCTAAATTAGAAAGTAATTCATTTATTTCTATTTATGTTCCTGTAATATACAAATATTAAATACATATTGTTTTCTATGGTACAGAATCATAGAAAAAAGTAAATATTCTAGACTGATCCTTTAAAATGATTCTCATAAAGGTCAAGTTCAGAAAGGAAATTAGCAGAGTGCTTAAAACATACCTGACTTTTTGCATATCTGACTGTCTCATTAATCCTTACTAAGACTTCTAGGGGTAATAGTAGTATCATCCTCTTTATATGTCATCTGAATGTCTCAATATCCCACTAGCCTCTAAGTATGAATGAGATCATAGTGATATTAGTGATAATAATACCTACAGGCAGCTTGTTTGGAGATCCTGGCTACGCTATTGAGGTCCTCAGTGCTCTTGGCCCCTGGTCTGGTGGCATCTCTCTGTGGTCATAAGTAGTCCTTTCATTTTCTCCTGCTTTGGGATTCAAGAGGTACCCTTTGCTAGCTGACCACCCGGGGAATGTCCCTTGCCATTATCCCTTCTTGAGAACATGGTTCCTCTACCTAAAGTGACATTCCTGGTGCTCAACTGTTATATACCCCCATGTTGCTAAATAATATCAGGTTTCTTTTGGTCTTCTACTCTGCTGAAGATCCATTTCACCATTTCAACTTTCCATGACATTTGGTGCTTCAGGCTCTGAACTGTACTGCTTGTTCTTCAAGTGTGAAAAGGGAAAAAAAAATCTCTCTTGAAAACAACTCCCTCAGCATCCACTGGTAGCCTTGACTGAGGAAAGTAACTTACTCTAGTTCCCAGTCTTCCAATATCCTGTTTTTCAGACATAAACTTCTTCCTCACAGGTCACCTTTCCCTCAAGCAAATTAACTTATGCAAACAAAGATCTGGTGCTGAGGGAACTGCCTGGCAAATCCATGTCATGCATCACTCACTGATGCTGAATCCCTGTTTAAGTTTGGCTGCCACGCCCAGACACTGATGGCAGAGGAAGCTAACAGTCAGAGGTGAGACTGCTGCCCTGAAATCATACTATTGGTGAGCGATGTCCTGCAGAGTCGACCTCCAGACCTCTCCCCACAACCAGCCCACACTGAATCATGGCAGGACGCCACCCTTTCTCTCAGGACATAGGATGGCTGCTGAGGATCCTTTCCTGCTTCTTCCGTATTCATACAGCCCCAAATTTTATGTGAGAGAAAGGCATCTCTAATACTCTCCCCTTCACCCTTGTCACGGCATACAATCCTAAGTGCCCAATACTAGGCTTCATGGCATTTTATGCAATATGTGCTGCAACAAGGTCTGATCTGCTGAGTTAAGGATGAACAGGAGCCTCCAACAGAATTGCCACTCACGCTGCGTTAGAGGTTTCAACCTTGGTATTATTTAACTATGTTGCTTCGTGTAAATATGGCAACTGGGGTAGTGCCATGGTTTTGCAGTGAGGTGCTGCATGATTATCAGATTTCTAAAAGCTCTGTAAAAGCAACAAGGCGGGCTGTTATGGGCCTCCTCTCTGCAAACCAAATGCCCTCGCGGTGACGGCTGTCCACATCCACGGAACCTCTTTCTTCCCGTGACATAGATTTCTTCTCCTTGAGAACTGTAATGAGTCTGTGTGCACTGTGTGTGCCCATTGAATATTAGCAGCCAGTGACCTTGATTTCTGCATTTAAGAGAGAGAGAGAGAGAGAGAGAAGAAAGTAAGATAGAGAGAATGTCTTATATCCCAGAATAAAAATTATCTGATTCAATAGGGTTGGAAAAAATCCACATGTGACATTTTTAAAAGCTGCATAGTGTGTCTGTCAGGAGTTTGATCATTTTAAAGGTATCTTGATGGAACTATATGAATATACTCTTCAAGGTAATAATTAATTCCCTAGAGAGCGCACTCATTAAAAAAAAAATCATGTTACTAAAGAGGAAAGAAAATACTAAAAAGCTAGGAAATCACCACTTAAACTAACTGACAGTTAAGTCTTTTGGAAGCTTATAGAGGAAAATGAGGGTTTCAAGTATAGGCCACTGATTAAGAATTTGATCTTCTAGATAAGAATTGAGTAGCGATTTATTACTCAGGTAAAGCCCCACAGAACTATGTCCCAGGGGTTCATCCTATTGCCTCTGGCGCAAAGAGGTCTGTCCGTCTTACTTGTGGAGAAGCAGTCCAGTGCAAACAGGAACACAAAGTGGCTGCTGAGGTGGTAGAATGTCACATGAATGTGGAACTGCAAGCAAATCTCTGGAACCATCGGTCAACTTCCTTTTACTTCCTCCTCTCCCCCTACACTCTTCTATCATGTGGCTTGATAAAATAAGAAACTCTGAGGCTCCTACTGATATGCTATAAAGTGTGGTTGACGGCGGGGGGTGCAGTTTTGGGGGGGGGCAGTTTGCAGGACACCTAGAGACATCCTTCCTCTTTCTTACCCAGATAATGTTCCTGTGTCTGACAATTCAGAGTAATGGTAACAGCTATTTCCTTTGTAGTTTTCCTTTATGCAGAGTTAAGGAAAGCAAATCTTGTCTTCATTCGAAAAATGTCAGTGGCTCTGTAATTCTGAAGTCGATGACTCCTTTCTTTGCCTCCACCAAACTATCGTAGAACCAGGTCAGTCTTCTTTCACTTCTCATTCTTACAAATTTTATTTGTTTATTTATTTATTGTTAAAGATTAAATAATTTTGTTTTGTTAGACCACAATTGCAGATAGTAGTTTCTCACTGAAACATCCATCAGTTAATTCCTTGTCTAATTTGGGACACAAGAACTATAATTAGTGACTAAATAATGAAATTAGGAAGATTATGGGAGACCCTTGTTTTTCAAATTTATTTTTTTAATTTTTCAACTATAGTAGACATACAATATTATATTAATTTCAGGTGTATAACATAGTGATTAGATATTTGTATAAATTGCAAAGTGATCACCTCTTTCCTATTCTCACCCACATGACTGGTTCTGTCTCCTCGAGTCCTGCTAGGTGAAGTCACAGCTCTGTTGAAACATCAGAATTTATAACAAGAGCGCAGATAGAAATGCTGGTTGTGCAAAGGGCTGAGGATTTGCTTTCTTCCTTAGAAGGATGGAAGGAAATTTGAATCAGTAATAAAATGGGTAAACTTGAACCTGAGAGCTAGGATAGGTCCTCAATTGCTATAGGTTATCCCAATGAAGTTTTTTTTTAATATAATTTTTGTCTCCCCTTTTATGTCTTGGTTTCTGCTTTTATCTTGAGGTGACTGTATTTATTGCCTCATAGTTTTCATAAGTCATTTCAAATCCATGAATGGGGTGATGCAAATACTTGTGAGTCTAAACGAATTTAGAAAACTGCATTGTGGAAAGGAGAGAAGCAGCGAGAACTTAGATCTTCGGCTCACACCCTCTCTCCATCCCGTAGTCACCCGCATGGTTGCAGGTGTCGCTGTTGCCAGTGGGCCCCTCAGGGAGTTCCTCCCACTTGGCCTGCCCTTTCCAATTCTTACTCAGTCAGCAATCCCTTGGTACATCAATCTGCTGAAAACGCTATGTCAAATAAGATAACTTCAATTCCAAATGGTGATCACTAATACAATGGTTTAAAAAATAATAAAATATACCCTGGCTGGTGTGGCTTAGTGGACTGAACACTGGCCTGTGGATCAAAAGGTTGCCAGCTCTATTCCCGGACAGGGTGCATGCCTGGGTTGTGGACCAGGCCCCCAGTTGGAGGCGTCCAGTCAATGTTTCTCTCTCTTTGTCCTTCCTTTCTCTTCTCTCAAAAAGTAAATAAGAATAAAATCTTTAAAAACATTTCTTTCAAAAATAATAAAATGTATTATCTCCTATGACAAAAGATTCAGAAAGGGCTTCAATGGCTGCCATAAACAGAGGCTCAAAATATTCACCAGTGATACAGGTTCTTCTCTCTGATAAAGCTCTTCCCTCTGAGCCTCAAATTTGCTGTCACCCTGAGAAGGACCAGCATCTTTCAATATCTCTCTATGGGTATCTTACCTCCAGTCTCCAGGTAAGACATAGATTAAAGCTCACCCTCAAATTGGCAATGCAAATGATATTACGTGGAAACACTTGGCCTACGCACAAATTATCCCTGAGGAGGGGCCACCGGCCCGAAGACATCTGATTACTGTTGGCAAGGATGTGATGGCAAATAGGCAGAGGGGAGGGGACAAACTGCGTCTGCTACACATGTACACTGTAAAAGAAATCAAGCCTCACAAAGTCAAAACTAGAATTCTCTCATCTATCACCTGTGGTTTCTCTCCCCAGAAGCAGAGAAGTTAGCAGTTTCTAATATAGTTATCTTCCATTTAAAAATCCTAATTTTATTTCCCATTCAGATGTGACTGCCATTAAGTATGTATAGCAGGTCCTCTGATAACATTCATTCAATGTTGTTTTGTTACAATGTTGATGAGATGGTTTAAGAACTTAACTCTTATTTATATTAATTAGCCTATGATAAAATTGATTTTGTTATAAGTCATTTTGCTTAGAGTCGCAGAAACCATTGTCAATGTTAAGTGTGGACTTAACTATAGACATAATAGATGAAATCATACGGCACAGACTTACATATCTCTGAGATCTTCCACATCAATCCAAACAGATCTGCAGTGTATTAATGTGGCATAATATTTCATTGTTTGATTGAATCATAACTTAGTCAGTCCTCTGCTAATGACATATAGATTATTTCCAGTTTTTGTTGTTGAGATTTTTAATATTAAAGATGGTACTTTTTTGAATCTTGTAAAATTAACTAGTTGTATTTTGAGACTATATTTATAGTTTAAATTTCTTATGATGAAACTGGTTATTTAAATTATATATACAATATATAAAATTTAATGTATATAATTTATATATAATAAATATATAAATTGTTCTTCAAAAAGGCATTAATTTACATTCAGTCCAGCAGTATAGGATGGTATTTATTTGCCACATCCTCACCAGCCCTGGACATTGTCTTATTGTTTAATTTTTCTCAGTAGATTAGATGAAAATGATATTTTGCTACAGTTGTGCTCATTTTCAATTTCAAACCCGCTCATGGCAGTCCCCTGTTGCAGAATTCTTTGACAATTTTCTTTTGTTTCTAGCACGCAAGTTTGCTGTTTTTACATGGTCCGTGTGCAGCAGCGTGATTTGGCCCCTGGTTACCACTTCAGGGTCATTCCGTGCTACTTCTGTACATTCTGGACACACTGGCCTCCTCCAGGTAAGTGGGATGCCATGATTCTTTGACCCCTAGAACCTTGACCTTTGCTCATAGTATTCTCTGTGCTGCAAACACTAACCTTTTCCTCCCACCCCCGCCCTCACACCTACTCTGCCTTAGCCTGCCTTACTTCGACTCGTTCTTTGTGTTTCACCTTAAATACTACCTCTTTAGAGACAATTCTGAATTAGACACGAGTAAAATGACACCTCTTTTACAATGCGTCAGTGGGCTACAGTTAACATCTGCTTTGTGTGGCCATCTCCCAGCACAGTGTAGTCGGTCTGTTTGAGCTCCGACTGTTCTGCACCCAGAGTCACTGTGGATTATTACTCGGTCAGGTTAAGTTCTCCTGGCTAATATGCCTTCATTGTACCTAATAGTGGATATCATTGTAGTGTGCTGTTTGTGCGATCATCTTTTTCAGTCCCGGTTTCCCTCATTAGACCATACTCTCTGGAGGACACAGCGGTCCTATGGGTTGCTGTATTCTCGGCGCTCGGAACAGTAGCAGGCATGCACGCGTGCCTGACACATGGACATCAAGTGAGAGCAGTGGTGGAGATGGGGTGAGGACTGAAGGGAGCTGAAAAGACTTGGAAAAAATCCTGCTAGAATCCATATATAAATGCTGTAGAAATTTCTCTATCAAAAATATTCTTGAACCTTTAATATGAGCTTGAACTTTAATTGAGGGTATTGGGTTCATAAAGTGACTCTGAACGCAGAGTAATCTAAACACAAAGGTAGTAGGAGAAGACAGCATACACTAAATGTTAATGTAATCCACTAACAAGTTGAAAAGAGCTGTAATTTTATCATGACATAATTCAAGTTAACTTCCAGGAGTTCAACTCTACTGCAAGATGAGACAGAAACTGAATTTTGCCTAACTTGGGGGTTCTCATCTCCTTTCTAGAGTTTGCTAAGCTCTAAGGGGCTTATGTAATGGAACTCATGTTCCTCAAGAGATCGTCCTCTTTCTTATTTGATTAGGCGGCTATCGCGTCAAATGGTCATTGCTGTCACATCCCCATTACTGCTTGCGGCTCCTTTTCCACCTGGGAAGCTTCTACCATGGATTTCTCGCTTAATGAGAGAGCACAGGTATCTCTTCAGGGCCCCTTATGCCCCCACCAACTTATGGGTGGCAGGCAGCCTCTCCCTCCCGGGGGTCTTACTGTGTGTAAAGGGAAGGGGCTCACCAGGAAGGAGAGCGCAGAGTTTCCCTGCTCTCATGGTCCCCACACTTGCCAAACCCCTATATGTGACATTTGCTGAACTCTCTCCTCTGTCCCCTCCAGCTTTCCTCTTTACCCCACACTGAGGGAGTCTTTGTTCACACCCGAGGGAAAATACTTGTTTCTCTGAATCTGATGCTTTATCTCTGTTCCAAACCTCTAAATTCTCTAAGAGCTTAGACTTTCGGAGTAATAACAACAACAACAGCTTTTAAAAAGCCAGAGACTCACGGACTTCCTTTTGCTTTATGCGCTGTCATACCACTCCTCGAAGATCCTGAAGCCGGGCCAGTCACCTGCTGGCCAGTGGTGTGAGGGCAACCTGGGGAGAGAAAATGGGAAATTTGAAGGAAAACAAAACAAGGGCTACTCTTTCAAAAATGATATCCTGTCACTCATTTCCAGTAGGGGGCAATGAGCACACTAAGTGCAAGGCAGACTCTGAGAGGATGAGCACCGGCCACGCTCTCCAGATTCCTTTCCCTTAGTGAAGAGCAGCAACAACAAAGGCACTTTTCATGGCGGAGTAGTGAAGATGGAAGCCAGGCTGACGGGGACAAAAAGGTTGAAGAGATTAATCTTTTATATACCCTAAATCTCTTTTGTTGTAACCTATTTCATTTGGTACCAGTTCATTGAAAAAAACAAAACAATACTAACCAATAAATGTCTTTTTCCTTGTTTCTGCTCATTTTTTAAATTAAATGTATTGGGGTGCCATTGGTTAATAAAATTATATTGGTTTCAGGGGTAAAATTCTATAATACATCATCTGTATATTGTGCTGTGTGTTCACCACCCCAAGTCAGGTCTCCTTCCGTCACCGTTTATCTCCCTTTTACCTAATTCCACTTTCCCCTACAGTGAACATAGGGGTGCATATATTCTTTTAAATTAGTTGTTGGGGTTTTCAAATATATTTCCAGAAATGGAATTTCTGTGTCACAAAGCAGTTCCATTTTTAATTTTGGGGGGTAACTCCATATTGCTTTCCACAGTGGCTGCACCAATCTGCAGTTCTACCAACAGTGCATGAGAGTTCCCTTTTCTCTATATCCTCTCCAGCACTTGTTGTTTGTTGATTTATTGTTGATAGACATTCTGACAGGTGTGAGGTGATGATATCTTCTTGTGGTTTTAATTTGCATTTCTCTGATGATTGGTGACGTTGAGCAACTTTTCACATGTCTATTGTCCATCTGTATGTCCTCTTTGGAGAAGCATCCATTCAGGTTCTTCACCCATTTTTAATTGGATTTTTGGAGGTGTTGAGTTTTATAAGTTCTTTATAAATTTTGATTATTAACCCCTTATCAAATATATCATTGGTGAATATGTTCTTTCATTCAATGGGTTGTCTTTGCATTTTGTTGATGGTTTTCTTTGCCGTGTAAAAACTTTACTGTTTGATAGTCCAATTTGTTTCTTTTTTCTTTTTTTCCTCTTGCCTAAGAGATATATCAGAAAAAAAATACTGCTACAAGAAATGTCCAAGATTTTACTGCCTATGTTTTCTTCTAGAATTATTATGGTTTTGAGTCTAACATGGAAGTCTTTAATCCATTTTGAGTTTATTCTTGTGTATGGTTTAAGAAAGTGGTTTCTACTTTCAATTTTTTTTCACACATCTGTCCAATTTTTCAAAATCATTTATTGAACAGACTACCTTTACCCCATTGTATGTTCTTGCCTCCTTTGTCAAATATTAATGTACAGTAATGGTGTGGATTTTCCTCTGAGCTCTCTGTTCTGTTCCATTTATCTATATGTCTGGTTTTATGTAACTACCATGCTGTTTTGATTACAATGGACTTTTAGTATAGTTTTATACCAGGTAGTGTGATTCCTCCAAGTTTTTTTTTTTTTTTTGTAACTTTTTTTTTAAAGATTTTATTTATTTATTTTAGAGAGAGGGGAAGGGAGGGAGACAGAGAGGGAGAGAAACAGCAATGTATGGTTGCCTCTCACATGGCCCTCACTGGGGACCCGGCCCGCAACCCAGGCATGTGCCCTGACTGAGAATCAAACCAGGACCCTCTGGTTCCCAGCCCGCGCTCAATCCACTGAGCTACACCAGCCAGGGCCCTCCAAGTTTGTTTTTCTTTCTCAAGATTACTGTGGCTATTCGAAGTCTTTTGTGATTCCATATTTTTGGAATATTTGTTCTTGTTCTGTGAAATACACCATTGGTATCTTGATAGGAATTGCATTGAATCTACAGATTGTTTTAGGTGGAATGGACATTTTAATGATGTTAATTCTTCCAATTCATGAACACAGTATATGCTTCCAATTATTTGTATCTTCTTCAAATCCTTTTGTCTGTATTTTATAATTTTCTGAGTACAGGTCTTTTACATCCTTGGTTAAATTTACTCCTACTTATTTAATTTTTTTTGGTGCAATTGTAAATGAAACTGTTAGTTTTTCTTTCTGATAGTTCATTACTGGTGTATAAAAATACAACTGATTTCTGGCCCTGGCCTATGTGGCTCACTTGGTTAGAGCATCTTCCCACACACCAGAATGGTGAGAGTTCCATTCTCGATCAGAGATGACACGTAGGTTGTGTGTGGGAGGCAACCAATAGATGTTTGTTTCTCGCATCAGTGTTTCTCTCTCTCCCAATATCTGGATATTTCTTTTATCCTGTTACTTTACTGAATTCATTTACCAGTTTTAATAGTTTTTGGTGGAATCTTTAGGATTCTCTGAATACAGTATCATGTCATCTGCAAATAAAGAAATTTTACTTCTTCCTTTCCAGTTTGGATGCCTTTCATTTCTTCTTTTTGTTTGATTGCTGTGGCTAGGGCTTCCAGTACTACGTTGAATAAGGTGGTGAAAGCAGAGATCTCTGTCTTGTTCCCAATCTTAAGGGAAACACTTTTAGCTTTTGCCAGTTGAGTATGATGGTAGCTGTGGGTTTGTCATATGTGGACTTCATGACATTGAGGTATTTTCCCTCTATTCCCACTTGGCTGAGAGTTTTTATCATAAATGGGTGCTTGATTTTATCAAATGTTTTTTCTGCACCTATTGATATGATCATGTGATTTTTATCCTTCATTTTTTTTATACAATATATCACTTTTACTGACTTGCAGATATTGTGTCTACCTTCATCCTAGGAATAAATTCCACTTGATCCTGGTGTATGATCTTTTTAATGTATTTCTGTATCCCATTTGCTAATATTTTATTGAGGATTAGCATCTATGTTAATTGAGGATATTGGGTTATAATTTTCTTTCTTTGTAGTGTCTTTATCTGTTTTGGAATTAAGATATAATGGCTAGCCTCATTAACTGGGCTTGGGAATCGTCCCTCTTCTTTAACTTTTTGGAATAGTTTGAGAATGATAGGTGTTCTTTGATGTTTGGTAAAATTGTCCTGTAAAGTCATCCAATCCAGATCTTTTGTTGGGAGTTTTTGTATTACTGCTTCAATTTTACTACTTATAATCTGTCTATTCAGATGCTCTGATTCTTATTGATTCATTTTTGGAAAATTGTATGTTTCTAGAAATGTATCATTTCATCCAGATTGTCCAATCTGTTGGCACATAGTTGTTCATAATATTTTCTTACAATCCTTGTATTTCCGTGGAGTCAGTTGTTATTTCTTCTCTGTCATTTCTGATTTTATTTATTTGGGTTGTCTCTCTTTCTTTCTTTTTCTCAGTCTGGTTACAGGTTTGTTAATCTTGGCTATTGTTTCAAAGAACCAGCTCTTGGTTTCATTGCATTTTTTTCTTTTTTTTTATTTTTTAAAAAATTCTATTTCCTTTTTCTCTGCTCTGATTTCTATTATTTCCTTCCTTCTCCTCACTTTGGGTTTTGCTTGTTGTTCTTTTTCTACTTACTTCAAGTGTAAATATAGATTGCTTATTTGAGATTTTTCTTGTTTCTTGAGGTAGGCCTGTAATGCTATGAATATTCCTTTTAAGACAGCTTTCACTGTGTTCCATAGATCTTACCTTGTTGTGTTCTTATTTTCATTTGTTTCAAGGTATATCTTGATTTCTTCCTTGAAGTTATTGTTAACCCATTCATTGTTTAGTAACATGTTATTTAGCCTCCATGACTTTGTGTGTTTTCTAGGTTTGTGTGTGTGTGTGTGATTGATTCCTAGTTTCATAGCATTGTGGTTAGAGAAGATGCTTGAAATGATTTCAGTCTTCTTAAATTTATTCAGACTTGTTTTGTGGCCTAACATTTGGTCTATCCTAGAAAATGTACCATGGGCACTTGAAAAGAATGTGTATTCTACTACTTTGGGGTAAAATGCTCAGAAGACATCCATTAAATTCGTCTGACCTACTGTCATTTAGAACCACTGTTTGCTTGTTGATTTTCTGTGTGGAAGGTCTACCCATTGATGTCAATGGGGTGTTAAAGTCTCCTGCTGTGACTGTATTAGTGTCAATCTCTCCCTTCATGGCCATCAAGATTTGCTTGATATATTTAGGTGTTCTTATGTTGGGTGCACAAATGTTTACAAGGGTCATATTATCTTGCTGGTTCCCTTTATCTTTCTGTAGTGTCCTTCTTTGTCTCTTACTGTAGCCTTTGTTTTAAAGTCTGTTTTGCTGGAAGTAAGTATTGCTACTCCAACTTTTTTCCCATTTTTATTTGTATGAAATATCTTTTTCTATCCCTTTGCTTTTAGTCTATGTGTCTTTCATTCTGAGTTGGGTGTCTCATAAGCAACACATATATGGGACTGTTTTCTTATTCATTTGGCTCCCCTCTGTCTTTTGCTTCAATTGTTTAAGCCATTTACATTTAAAGTGATTATTTATCAGTACATACTCATTGCCATTTTTTTATTTTAAATATGTGTCTCTGTTTTTTTCCCCTACTTCTTTTTAAATAAGACCCTTTAACTTTTCTTGTAATAATAATTTGGTGGTAATAAATTCTTTTAGTTTGGTGTTTTGGGGTTTGATTTTTTTTTTTTTTTTTTTTTTTTTTTTTTTTTTTTTTTTTTTTTTTTTTTTTTTTTTTTTTTTTTTTTTTTTTTTTTTTTTTTTTTTTTTTTTTTTTTTTTTTTTTTTTTTTTTTTTTTAGCAAATAACAAAGACTTGGTTTACCAGCTTTACTTTTTAAACATAAGCTTAACATTATATATTTAAACAGTTGTCAAAACCTACTAAGTTTCCAGCATTCATATACAACTAGAAAACATCCTCAATTTATATTAAACCAGAAATGCAGTACCATTGATACATTAACATCTTTCACTACTGAATACTGGAAAAAATTGCAATTACTTTTGTGGAAGATTTGCCATGGCAATGTTAACTTCACAGCAGGCTGACACTGTTTGGCTCATGTTTCAAACACAATGGAAAGCAGGTTCGTGTTGGTATTAGTGTACGGAAGTCATGGCCACCTAGGATTGTGTCTAATAAAAAAGCAAAGTGCATATAGAGATTTACAACAATTTTAAAGACAAAAATATGGTCCTATCATATGGTTCCAACAATACACTCAAAAGCCTATGACAAACAGGCTCCAATGAGCTGTATATAAATACTTTAGGTACAGTTCTACTGAAATTTGAATTCCTTTGAAAACTTCAAAAAAAAAATAACTGTTCCTGTTAATCCTCAAATGATGCTTGTTGCAGTTAACAGCTCTGTAACTTGAGTATGTTGACTTGCTTGGCATCCAAGAGTAGCAGCTGCCCCTTACCATTTATCAGTCAGGACTTTATCTGGTAGTCTTCCTTAACTTCTAGTCTTTTTTGACTATTCTTGACAATTCTCTTTGTAGTGATTTTTCTGCCATTAACTATTTTGGTAGAGGTCGATACAGATTTAAAGTTGCCCATTCCACTACCACCAAAAATCGTGGAGGGAATGAAGTGAGGCCCCTGTGACCTAATGACCCGAAGGAAGTAAATCCTGCATCAAAAGAAGAAATTCTCTGATAGACGGAAATTCACTGAAGGCAGAGAAGAAGCGGCCTGTGCCATGGCTCCTGCTCCCACAGGGCCCCTCTGGGTCCCACAGAAGTCATCTAACAGGTTTTCAAGGAAATTGAATGAAAACGGATCCCTTTCACCAAAAAATTGCCTGAACATGTCCTCTGGATTCCAGAATGTGACGCCAAAGTCACTGAAATGGCTGTCAAAATGGCTTCTACCTCCACCTCCACCATTTAATTCTTCTTTGCTGTATTTCTCATAGATGTCTTGTTTTTTAGCATCTGCCAGCACCTTAGATGCCTTTGCTACTTGTTTCAATTTCCTCTCCACTTCTCTGTTCTCAGGATTTTTATCTGGATGCCACTTCAAGGCCAGATTCCCATAGGCCTTTCTTGATGTCCTCGGCAGAGGCACATCTGGGAAGGCCTGGAATCTGATAAGGATCCACCCTGTTTTAATAGGCTGTCGGAACGAGTCCACGGATGTGGAGCTGGCCGCAGGAAGGTGCAGCGGAGCAGCACCCGTCTGCTAGACCCCCGACGGTGATGGTGGGGTTCCTCGTGCTTGCCTTTCTCCTTTCTCCTTTCTCTCTCTTTCCGTTTGAAGTGATAGCTCTGCTGAGTAAAGTAGCCTTGGCTGCAGGTCCTTGCTTTTCATCACTTTAAACATTTTTTGACAATCCCTTCTGGCCTGAAGTATTTCCGTTGAGAAACCAGGTGACAGTCTAATGGAAGTTCCCTTGTAGATAATTAACTCGTTTTCTTGCAGCTTTTAAGATTCACTCTTTGTCTTTAGCTTTGCCATTTTCATTATGATGTGTCTTGGTGTGGTCCTCTTTTGGTTCATCTCATTTGGGACTCTCTGCAGTTCCTGGGCTTGTGTCATTTCCCTTCACCTGGCTAAGGAAGTTTTCAGTCATTCTTTCTTCAGATGGGTTTTCTGTTCTTTGCTGTCACCTTCTCTTTCTGGTACCCCTATGATACAGATGTTGGTTTGATTCATATTGCCCCAAATGTTATCTTAATAATAATAATTTTTTATTCTTTTTTCTTTTTGCTGCTCTAATTAGGCATTTTTTTCTCCTTTGTCTTTCAAATTGCTAATTCGATCCTCTGCTTTATCCAATCTACTGTTTATTCCTTGTAGTGTATTCTTCATTTTAGATATTGTATTCTTCATTTTAAGTATATTTTATTGATTATGCTATTACAGTTGTCCCAATATTTTTCTCCCCTTCATCCCACTCCTCCTTGCACCCCATACTCTCCAGAATTCCCCCCCACCTTAGTTCATGTCCATGGGTTGTACATATAAGTTCTCTGGCTTCTCCATTTCCTATATTATTCTTAACCTCCCCCTGTCTATTTTGTTCCTACCAATTATGCTTCTTATTCCCTGTACTTCCCCCCCATTACCCCCCTTCCTCTTCCCACTGACAACCCTCCATGTGATCTCCATTTCTGTGATTCTGTTCCTGTTCTAGTTGTTTGCTTAGTTTGTTTTTGTTTTTGTTTTTTAGGTTCAGTTGATGATAGTTGTAAGTTTGTTGTCATTTTACTGTTCATAGTTTCTGATCTTCTATTTCTTAGATAAGTCCCTTTAACATTTAACATAATAAGGGCTTAGTGATGATGAACCCCTCTCAATTTATCTTATCTGGGAAGCACTTTATCTGCCCTTCCATTCTAAAGGATAATTTTTCTGGATAGAGTAATCTTGCATGTAGGTCCTTGCCTTTCATGACTTCAAATACTTCTTTCCAGCCCCTTCTTGCCTTTAAGGTCTCTTTTGAGAAATCAGCTGATAGTCTCACGGGAAGTCCTTTATAGGTAACTCTGTCTTTTCCTCTTGCTGCTTTTAAGATTCTCTCCTTATCTTTAATCTTGGGTAACTTAATTATGATGTGCTTTGGTGTGTTCTTCCTTGGGTCCAAATTCTTTGGGATTCTCTGGGCTTCCTGGGCTTCCTAGGAGTCTATTTCCTTTGCCAAATTGGGGAAGTTTTCCTTCATTATTTTTTTCAAATAAGTGTTCAATTTCTTGCTCTTTGTCTTCTTCTGGCACCCCTATGATTCAGATGTTGGAGCATTTGAAGTTTCCCAGAGGTTGCTAAGCCTCTCCTCATTTTTTTGAATTCTTGTTTCATCATTCTGTTCCAGCTGGATGTTTATTTATTCCTTTTGTTCCAAATCACTGATTTAGCTCCTTGTTTCCTTCCCTTCACTGTTGGTTCTCTGTATATTTTCCTTTGAGCAGTCTTCAGTTTATCCTTCATTTTGCAACTGAGCTCAATTAATTCTTTGACCATTCTGGTTACCAGTGTTTTGAGCTCTGCATCAGATTGTCTATCTCTTCATTGCTTAGTTTTTTATCTGGAGCTTTGATCTGTTCTTTCATTCGGGCCATATTTCTTTGTCTTTGTGTACCTGTTACATTGTAAGGGGCAGAGGCTTAGGTATTCGTCAGGGCAGGGCAACCTTCTTTTTGCGTTGTAGCACTGTCTGTGGTCAAGGGAGTCAGAGGGGAAACGATGCTGCTTTCTCCGCTCTCATCCCACTTTCTGTCACTTCCCTCACTTCCCATAAGCAGATTGTGCCCTTTCGGGTACTGAGTTGCAGGTAGGTGAATTTGTGTACATTTTAGGACCCTGTGGGCTTCTCCAACAAAGTCTAGTGTGAAACTGGGGATTTCTTCCCCACCACAACCCCCACAGATTTTTTAAAACCAGAGGTTTTGAGTCTTCAGTTTCCCATACTGAAACCCTGAGTTTCATGGTCTGTCTTGCTCCCTTGTTGCTCCTCCCAGCTTATCTGTGTGAATGTGGGACCTCCCATGGGCCACCTTGCCTTGCAGCGCATCCTCTCTTCCCCGGCTGCCCCTCTCTGCCCCTCCTACCCATCTGCATGAATGTTTCTTTAACTCCTTCGTTGTTGGACTTCCATGAAAATGATTTTCTGGCAGTTCTGAAAATCTTTGTTATTCTTTGTTTTTTAATTGGTTGTTATCCTTCTTTTGATTGTGCAAGGAAGCAAAGCATTTCTGCCTATGCCTCCATTTTGGCCAGAACCTCTGTATTCTTAATTTCTACTGTTTTTTTTAATGGTTTCTCTGTCCTTTTCATGTTGTTATCATTCTCACTAAGATCTCTATAGTTCTCACTAATTTTATTGAGCATCCTTAAAAACCATTTTTTAAAAATTTCTATGTTTTATAAAATTCTTGCCTCCATTTTATTCAGCCTTTCTTTCTTTTTTTTTTTTTTTCTTTAGATTTCTCCTGATCTTTAATTTGGGACATGTTTCTTTGTCTCCCCATTTTCAAACTATATTGAAGGCAAAAAAGAGGATGAAAATCCTGTGTGGGAAAAAGTGCACATTATTCAGTATCATATAAAAATGTGATTGTCTAAACATGGTGCTATACACCTGAAACTAATACAAAATTATATTGAATGTAAACTGTAATTGAAAAAAATTAGAAATATTTTTAAAAGGAGAAAAGAAAAATATATTGTGCAATTTTTTAAAGTGCTGTTTATTGATCCAGTGACATTGTTTTTCTTCTGAAGCCACAAAGATACATCATGCAAAGAAACATTTAATAAGGTAATAAGGTTTTTTTTAACATCCTTTATCACACAGCCATGAAATCTTTGAAATTTGTGTTTTCTAAAATGCACACCAAGTTCAGTGTATACCATTTTAATGTGAATTTAGCAAACATGTATTAAGCTTCTACTGTATGCTGTACATAATACTTTCACATGATTATCTCACTTAATATCCACAATAATCCAGTAGAGAAGATATTATCATTCCCTCTTTTCAGGGAGACACTGAGTCTTACAAAGTTTAAGCAATTTGCCCAAGTTGCATAGCTAAAAGTTTTCTATCTTCAATTCCAATGCATATTCTTGTACATAGCTCATACGACATCAGTAATTTGGTGATCTGTGAAAACAGGATTTTAGGTGAGTGTGTAAAAAATTGAATGAGAGGAAAGAGTAAATGAAGATTCCTTAATAGAGACATCTGACAGTTAAAGCAGAAAGAGAATTTGAATGCAGCTCCAGAGAAAGGGGACCTGAAGGAGTGCGACCCATTCATCTGAAAAAGAAATAAAAAGGAAGATGAATGTGGAGCCAGAGAAAGGGTCCGAGAAAAGAAATGTGGAAGCTCATTGGGTTGCCTTATTTAAGTATGGTTGATTGTTTTTATCTGTTGATTTTAATGAAGGCAAAATTGTTTCCCAAGTTGGGTATGGCTCCTCATGAGAATGGGGAAGGCTCAGAAATCACAATTTTAGATGTGTGCTGGAAATCCACAGTGGTATTTAAGTGATGACTGAGCACCAGGGAAAGGTTGGTTGAAGTTTCAGGAATCACCTGTGTGCCTGCTCTCCTCCACGAGCATGCAGAGACCTAGTTTCCAGCCCATGAGGATAGCTACATTATTAATCATTCTATTTAAATTACAACAGGGTGTTATGGTTCATTTTATGTGTCAACTTGACTGGCTAAGGGATGCCCAGATAGCTGAAACATTATTTCTGAGTGTGCCCGTGAAGATGTTTCTGGAAGAGATTAGCATTTGATTCAGTGGACCAAGCAGAGTGGTATGCCCTCACCAATGTAGGTGGGCATCATCCAGTCCGTTGGGGTCCCAAATGGAACGAAAAAGCTGGGGAATTGTGAGTCCTTCCTAGCTCTTCTTGAGCAGTGTTGTCTACCCTTTTCTGTCCTCCATTGATGGAGCTTCCTATTCCCTGGCCTTCAAACTTGAATTAAATTATACCACAGGATTTCCTGGTTGTCCAGGTTGCAGAAAGCAGATTATGATACTTTTTGGCCTCCATAACTGCATGAGCCAATTCCTATAATAAAGCTTCTCTTATTATATATCTATATATTCCATTGGCTCTCTTTCTATGGAGAACCTTCACTAATACATAGCAATGAAATTGGCTGACACTGATTTTAAATATTCGCTTGGCTATTTTCACTCCTCCATTAAAAATGAGATCAGGAAACCTCACCTGCAGATGCGGTTGATTCGCTTTCACCTATAGACATAGGAACAAGCGAAGCTCTAAACTAATGATTATTACCATCATCCACATGTGTGAATCTACACACACGAGGCCCAGGCCCACAGCCCAACCTAAGATGTGATTAGCAAAGTGTGAGATGTCAGGCTTTACTGGGGGGAGAGCGAAGTGGATTAAATAGCCTCATCTTTACAAGAGTGCACTTCCTGAGACACACCTGGAAATTTCCTGAAGCCTTTGGTCAGCCACTGTTTGGACCTAGTACAGAGATGCTTTGGCATGTGTCCTCAATAAACCTTTATTGTATAAAGGAGTGTGATCATTTTTCCAGTATTTGATGTGACTATATAGTTTCAAGAAGACTAATACGTGCTGGAAGAAACCAGAAATAGGTATCTTCCCTACTTTAGAATGGCCCAAAGTCATGTAGGAGACAATATATAACGAAAGTATGTGTAAAATGTCATATACCTGGTAGGAGGTGGAGACAGTTGATTTTAGGGGAGGCTTGACGATAGACCAGAAGTTCTGTGAAGAAGTAGAAGTAGAAAGAACATCTATAGCCATGGCAAGGAGTTAATGGAGTGTTTGAGGAATGCACACTTTTATTTTCTTAGGGGGGAGAAATGAAAAAATTAATACTTCTTAATCACCTATGATTCATCTAGAATGGCACTGGGAGTTTTTCATATGTTATCTCACTATTCATAACAATCCCACGAATCCATCTTAAAGAGGTGGAGACTCTAAATGTTCAAAATCTATGGGAAGTCCAAGAAGCCAAGACTTGGAACAGAAGGCTTTATTAGCTTCTCTGGAAGGAAAGCTAAGAAATGCATAAGAAAGGAAATTTCTTACCTTTCTGCACTTTCATTTCTTTATCTGACCATTGAGAAGACAAAATGTACCTCAAAGTATTGTTGTGACATTAGCTGTTTTGTAAAGCTTCTAGGCCCTTACCTGGCATCATGTCCCTGCTCCTCCTCCATGTTCTATTATCATTATTATTATTAACTTGCCTAGGGTCATACAATCAGGGTTAGCACTGTACTTTAGACCAAAGCTTCTTTCAACTTGAAAAGTCTTGCCTGTCTAATGCCCATGCTTGTTGCAGCTTCAGTCTTCAGCTGTCTGTCCAAAGAGTGAAAGGCCCCATACTTGAATGTTACACTTGCTAAGGACCTCAACCCCAGATTGGGGGCAGCATGATTTACTAGAAAAGGAATAAGTTTGGAATGCAACAGATCTAGTGCTAAATCCCCATTTTATCGTCTACAAGTTGGGTGACTTTGGGCAGGTTGTTGAACCTACTCAGTCTTCCTTTTTATCAGCAAATGACATACAGCCCCACAGAATCGGGGTGAGGACACCTGCGGTCATGTCCATGAAGAATCTGGCTCAGCAAGTGTTAGGCTCCTTTTGCCTTTGCCAGGTTCATACACAATTTTCTGCTCTGGCCTTTTCTGAACCCTCCCTACAAACAGTGGAGTATAGTCTGATGGAAGATTCCAGTATCACATCCAGAAATGACCCTAATCTATTTGGAGAGTGGTTACATTTTCATTGGGGTAGAATTTTTTGTGTATTTGTCTCAAGGTAATTGATGAACAAAGAGAAACATCCTTCATCCTTGCTTATCCCTTCTGTCAATATTATTCTAAGATTCAAAAAGGGCTCAGGAATTTTCTAGGGAATTGCTTTCCTAAACGTTATACTAGTGGGATCATTTGTAATGGACCTATTAGAAGTAGGATTTGGGCTACATGGTAGGCACCATAAACATTACACCCAGTTCGGTATTAGTCATGCCTAGAAGTAGGTTTTCCAGGAACTCTAAAAGTCAGTTGCTCTGGTGTCTTACAGCCTAACTCTAGCTCCTGACAAGCAGCATATGTACTGCTCTTTAGATTAAAAAGGTTAGAAATGATTTAGCACTTTTTGTCCATTGGACCATTAATATATGCCAATGTCATTAGTCCTGTGAAAGCACATAGGAAGTGTGGCAAGCTTTTGCCCCATAAAAAGAAATGAAAGTGTTCCTGACCATATGTTCCTGAATGTACCCAAATGCTATAAGGAAAAAGGGCCATGTACCACAGAATTTGGGTCACTTGAAATTTTTTAACCTTTCTTCCTTTTCAAGTCAAAATGGCCATATACAATGTGTCACTTGGTGTTGTACGTAAAAATCAGATTTGGTAGATGTTCAAATACCAAATCTGATTTTTATTTTTATTCTCAGATAAAAATAACAAATACATTATAAAATATCCTTACTAATAGGAAATATATGTAATAACATGATGCAATATGTTTTTTCAATTGGCATGGACACTTTAGAAAAATGCAAATCTCAGAAATATTGTTTATAGGATAGATTATTCCTGGGCTCTCATATGATTTGTTGAATGAATGAAATACCTGTAACAAGTGCTCATTGTATCTTTAATTTTAAAAAATCAACATGGACACACTGGCTGGTATGGCTCACTGGATTGACCTCTGGCCTGTGAAGCAAAAGGTTGCCAGTTCAATTCCTGGTCAGGGTACATATACCTGGGTTGCAGGTCAGGTCCCAGTTTGGGGGCATGTTAAAGGCAATCTTGCCAATCCATGTCTCTCTCACACATAGATGTTTCTCTCCCTCTCTGTCACCCTCTGTCTCCCTACCTCCCCCTCTCTCTAAAAATAAATGAAATCTTTAAAAAACAAAATCAACATGGAAACCAGGGGTGCTAAGACAATTTAATTGCCATTAATATACTCTTCTTGTGTTCTATGTCTTATAATACAAATGCTCCACATAATTTCCTGGATCATGTCTACTTACACATCTGCCTGTATGATAATTTTAATGAATTCCTAGACGGATCTCTAAGACGAAGGATGGCAAGTTGCAATGTGAGTCCACACTGACAGCTCATCCGAGCAGGCCAGGCTCCATCTTCTGCTTGGATGTCATCATCCTGTGACCACGAAAGCATAAAACTGGGGACTGTTCAGCAGGTCCCTGTCGCTACAGCTTGCTCAAACAGAAATGAAACAGCTTCTCATGCTCATTGATCTTGGACTTTTGGCCATTTTTATGCTCTGTTGACCTGGAGCTCAGTAAGGATGTATTTTGTAAAAGGAGCTGAAAGTTTTCTTTCTCAGTAGATAAGACATTTCACATTTTGGCTGCATGCAAAAACATGTGGTTTTTTTTTTTTTTTTCAAATGCATTCTCCCCGTGACTCTAAAAGAATAGTTGATCTTTAAGTAACACATGTGATATTAGTTTTTCCATTTTAAAATAATCACAGTATTGCAGACATTTTAATAGCTGTAGAGGTTGCTATGTATTAACATGATTCATGGTCCTTGACAGCACTGTGTCTGAAAATCCCCCAGGAATGCCAAATACAAAACTCCACACACGTTCAAATTTTACTGCCTGCAGCTAAAAGAAGGGAAAGAACTTAAAACTGTTGAAACCCTTCAACTTTAAAAGCATTAATAGATGGTCCCAGGGGATTAAATCTAAATCTTAATGTGTAAAAATCAAGTTAATAACCAGAGAGATTAATATGGCTGCATTTGATTATTGTGATAATGCAAACAATTAGTGCTGCTAAAGTGAGATGTATTAGCCTCCTCTTGGCCCTCACATCAGCAAGGCACTAGAAACAAATGGAAATAAAACATTTTACTGGAAGGTTTTCTGTTGGGTTTTTTTTTCTCTGACTCATTTTTGAAATTTTATTTCAGATTAGAATCATCATATCTTTTCATTCTGAAAGTACGATTCCTACAAAACTGATGGCAATGATCAAACACCATCAATTTTATGTCGAAAACGTATTCATGTATATTTCCTGAATACCAGCTACTTTATCAATCTTCACGATCAACGGAAGCAGAAGGCTGGGTGGTGGCGGGTTGAGGCGAGAAAGGAAACAAAGGAAAGGTGAATGCACCGTGTGAAGTGTGTACCATGTGAGGTAGATCCCTTTTAGTTTCAACTCCCGAGGTTTTTCAGGTGATAATCATCACCTTTATACTATTTCAACTCCATGTGGCATTTTTCTTGGTGGTGGTTTCTGGAGAAAGGGGGGACACCAGACAAACCTGTCTGAGAGGACAGCATATTCTCTTATTAGACAAGTTCTTACCATTTCCTAAGTCTGGCACTGGATAGAGAAATGGGCTGGGGTTGGTGGGCGCTGGGAAAGACACCACCGCAAATAACGGAGTCCACTGGAAAGGAGTAAGCATGGCCATATGAATAAATGGATCAGATGTCCTGCAAACAGTTAACTGGTGCAAGAAAGACATCTGCCCTTTGAATGAAATTGAGAGGAAAAAAATAAAGCTCTATTTTCGAAAGCCAGATATAAAACCTCTGGAAGCCTCCGCAATAAGCAGGCATTGCAGTAAGCAAAAGTCCATCTGAAACAGAATCCAAATTCTTTTAGAGCCTCGGAATGTTAAAGCGATATTATTTTGCTACTGAAAGGTGAAATTAAGGTAAAATGAGTGAGGAGTTAATACGATGTATTTCGAAGGACATGAAAACAAAGGAAGCTTAAAGAATGAACATTTTAGTGATTTATTTGTGGGGGGGCTCAGACATGTTCTGGCCTATGTCACTTGAAACCTTTTATTTTTCTTCTCAGCTCAGATCTGTGTTGTGCATCAAATGGGTGTCCCATTCGTTATTTTTGTTTAAGCAGTGTCTGCAGGGAATTCCAAGGGACCATTTAATAAACTGCAGCAACAATGGAATATTTGTTCACTTTTCAGGGTATCTGCGAAAAGTGTGTTTAGAGGTAGGGAGTGGGTAACTGTCAGTAGCTGCTGTTCCCCGAGCCTGGCAGCCTCGTGACAGTTACTAATATCAGCAGATTTAATGTGTTTAGTCTAGTTGTAAGGTTTGTGATGTGTTTTTGATTTCCTGCTTCAGAAATGCATTTTGGCTAGAAAACAGTGAGGCATACAATTCTTTCTCCTACCATACCACAGTCAGGAAATTGTTACCTTTGTACCCAATTTATAGTACATAATAAGTTACCTACATGCAGTCTAAGATTCTTACTTCTGGGTTATTCAATCAGTGTGCAAGCAAGAGCAAAGGTAATGACTGCCGAGGCACGTGTGTTCAGCAAGAGGCCGGCCACACACCTAAGCTGTGGCAGGACTCACAAAGTACATTTCTGTTTCCTTTCTCATGGATGCTTCTGTGTGTCTTTATTCTCTAGGGACTGTGAAATTGCCTCACCGCCTTTTAAAGTCTTCAGCATTCTCTCTTGCTTTAGAATCAATTTGGAAAAGAATTTACAAACCACCTGCAAAACCTGAACAGAGCACTTTTCATGTTTCTCTACAGAGCAGTGAGGTATATGCATTCTTCTTTCCCTTGCAATCCTTGAAAACATGTTGTCCCCTTTCTTGGTATGAATTTAAGGGCAACAAAAGAGGGGGACCTCACAGTGGGCTTTTGTCCTCTTCAGAGCTTCTAGTTTTGTTTTAACTTTGGCTTACTTTTCTGTTTCATGATTTTTGATAAGCAGTCAAGTTCTATTTTAAACATGGAGTTTTACTTTTGGTGCATTATGTGAGGAAAGCTTAGGGTGCAAGACTGGAATTACTATTATTTTGTAGTTTAGAAATCAGATTTATTTTAACTAAATATTGGTTAAAAACCATACATTGATAATTATACTTATTCTTAATTGGGTGCTGAAAAAAAAAGAAGATAGATATTTAAAACTCCTTTTGCCAGGACATATTTACATTTTTACTTTTTTAAAGTTCATTTTAGTCTCAAAAGGTTTTTATTAATATACTTATGTCCCCTTTTCATAAATCAGTACATAAGTAGCAGAAATTGCAGAAAATATGTTGAAAAAGTGGTAAGTGCATACTGAAAGTAAAGCTTGCTTGCTCCACTCAAGAATATCTCTTTAACATCAGTTAATGAACATAGCAAAAAGAAATGTATACAAATACAAAATAATTACAAGACAAATAACTTTTTTTAAACTTAAGAACTGTAAGAAAATCTTATAGAAAGTATGAGAAAATGAGGGGAAACTCACAAAATCACTGCAACTCAGAGACAATTGCCATCCTATTTTATGCATTTTCTTTGTCCGACGGCAACAGATTAGACATTACATATTAGAAACATACTCTATATTTTGTTATTTCAGAGCTCAGAAAGGAGAGATTTTGTTTCTTTAAAACAGAGGTCTTAACCTCAGGCGTGCCTGGAGGGGAGCTGGGGCCACGTCAGGTCTGTCTCCCCATGGCCAGGTCCCGGCCGCTGGGATGCACCCACCTTCCCAAGCACAGGAGGATTTCCCGCTGTTTTTCCTGGAGTGACCTAGAAGCAGGAAGGTTAATGATTCCAAAGAAGGACTTTCCCCTCAGGGAAAATTTAATCTTGTGACCTTTTTCTCTATCTGTCTATTTCTTTTAAGTCATAGGCTCCCTTCATTTAACTAACATCAAGCTGTTTTATTTTCTTCAAAAACATGGTTGAAGTGACTGCTTTGCTTCCATTTAACCCCTGAACTGGATGCAATTTAAAGTGAAATTTCTGTGCAGAGTATGGGCTTAAGGTTCTCCTTTCCAATCTCTATTTTTCTCTCTCTCAAAAAGTCATCAAGCCTTACAAACACTGATAGGAAAGTCCAAAAATTGCTATTTGCATTACTCTTAAAATTTTCTTTGCTAGTGGCTGCACACAGAGGCCAAGGTGCAGGATAATAAAGCACTGTTTGATTAATTGATCAATTCTTTAAAAGTATTTTTGGAGGGGTGTGTGTATGTGTGTGAGACTGTTGGATTTGTTGGTGAGCTCAGAATGCTAAGATCATTGATAAGGAGATTTTTAGTAAGAAATATGTAAATGATGACAAAGATCTCTTTAGAGAGAATTTAAGATTATGAAAAAAATACCAGCTTTACCTAGTTAGTTTCATTTTTCTCCCTACCTGAAATATGCAGACATAAGTGGATCAAGTTCAGTGTCAGAATACAGTAAAATGAAACTGTAATTATTTTATTATTCTCATGGGTTTAGACTCGGTTGCAATGAGTTCTTGAGGGTAAAGTGAAAACAGAAACTGCCTTGTGCTCAAAGTTGTTAGTTTTTTAAAAACAACTTTTTACTCTGCAACAGATCCAGGGCATTTTCAGCACGATCATATTACTCAATTTTACTGCCAACATAAATTAAAATGAATATTTCTTAATTTCCAGCATTATAATGCTCCATTTTGGAAACACAGTAAATCCAGAATATCATGATTTCTACAAATATATAGCACAGCCTATGCATAGATTCTCTAGGATTTAATATGCAATATTGCCCAGAGAATTCTATATTTTCCCCTCTGGGATAAACGCCATTTCAAAGGCAGCGGAAGGCAGAACAAACTACCAAAGGAAGCTCCAGCCACTCAGCTAGTCCATTTCTGTAGGCTTACTCCATCAGTAAGCATGGACTGTGAGCATGTCCTGTGTTCTCAGCACTCTGCATAAATATTAGTGAGGACCAGCCTTTGCCTTCAGGCCGTCATGAAATTGTGAAAACCATGATCATCCTGGGAGAATTAAAGACCAATTACATGTGAATTGTTGTAGCAGTGACTCTGAGTACAACAAAAGGAAAACACAACAATAGCAAATAAACAATATTATTTCACATGTTGCTTTTACACAGAACATTATAATTTCTGCAGTTTACTTTGGGCTTCAATTTCTGGAGAATAATAATATCTTTCCCATTCCTCACAGGGTTGTTGGGGGAAATTCGATAATATGAAAACATTGTATGCCAGGCACTGTGCCAACAGCTTTATAGGTAAGAAAACCAAAGCCCAGAGAAGCTGTAAAATTTGCCTAGGGTGAGATACATACTGCAGTGGTAAAGCTGCGACTGTTTTACCTTCTTCCATCAATGTTCAATATCTGACATGGTACAAATTAGCAAGTTTGAGACCAAGCTCACTGTCTCTTCAGCAACACTTCTCCTACCTTTGCTCCACCCTGATTTGGTGGATGACATTTCCATTCCCTAATTTACCCAAGCCAGAGGTCTGGTCGCCATCATTTCTTCCACCATTTCCCATGCAAGCAATCCAACCAATCACCACGGCTTAGGTACAATCTCCAGGTTACGCAAGAGTGACCTACAACTCTAGTCCTTGCTGCCAAAGACTGTAATTAGAATTCTGACCCTCACACCCCTGGCTCACTATAATCATCCCTAACTGGTCTCTTTGCCTTTCTCTTTCCCCCTTCCCCATACCCTACGCACAGTTATCTTTTCAACACACAAATCCGATCCTATTATTTTTCCGCTTCCAGCCTCAGGGCTGAGGAAGCCTTACCACCTACTGTGCCTCCATTCAAACATCTCATCCTCACAGATCCAGACTATTTGTTGTTCTCTGCTTGTTCATATTTCCATCCTTTGTATGCTGTGTCCCTTCTATTTGGAATGGCAGGCCTCCCACATTATCTTGCAGGTAAACTTTTGACCATCATTTAAACTTGGGATCTTTCTTAGGAAAGAAATCTCAGCTTTCCTATGTCTAAGTGGTCTTAGTTATTCCATTCTCTATGCTGCTTAAGGCTCCAGCCCATATATCTCCTTTGCATTCATCATACTGTAGTGAAATTACTTATTTACATGCCTGCCTCCCCCAATAAACTATGAACTCCTTGAGGGAACAGATTTTTATTTCCTTGCGGTTTTACACAGTGTCTGGCACATAATAAGCTCTCTATAAAATGTTTGTTGAATTCCAAAGAGTGGGTGGTCATCAGAGAGAGTGTCGCAGATCAATCAAGGAGGGAGGAGGCAGGGAAAAATATGATTCTGGAAAGATAGGAGCCACTGATAACCTCCCAAGGACAGATTCCAAGAGAGGTCGTCATGGGCACGAATAGGAATAGATCACCAAGATTCTGCAGGCTTGAGATCACGAAGATCTGAATTCTGAAATATTAAATTATTTTTAAGTGCTGAATTATTCTTTTTATCTGTAATTGTATATTGGAATTCTTGTTTAACAGACATACATTTTAATCTATAATCTGGGAATGTAAGTTTCAGAAGCTTATTTGTGAAAAGTATTAATTGCTTTTAAAAATTTTTGGAGTCAGAGCACTGCAGTTTCAAAGAGGTCTCCTAATTCTGGTGTTCCAAGATTGCTAACGCGTTAAGTGTGGAGTTGATTTTGCTGGGCTTTCCGTTCAGGCAGCGGGCAGGCAAACACTTGATGGGTATTGAGTTAGAGTATAAACAGGTGCACAATGGTGCAGCCAATGCAAAACTTCATTGAAATTACAACATTTATTTTTTAACCTTGATACTGCCGGTCCCACGCACTGATGTCGCCCAAAGGGAAAGTCCACTGTCAGTCCCTGGGGACTGACGCCGTGCTTAACATGTTAAACGAAACTCTCCTTTATCCTCTGTCTCTCAATCTCTCTCTCTCTCCCCCTGCTCCATATATATAAACATTTACCTTACAATCTTATAAAATGTTATTATGTGACCAGTTGCCCACCATTCAAACCATCCTAGGCTGAAGAATACAAATACTTTTAACCCTTTGCAGAAACACTGGGCAAACCCTTGTAACTGTGCAGGCTGGCCCTGTATAAAGGAGCCTGCTTAGGAGGTGAGGGCTGGATCAAATCCAGCTCATTCTCCAAGGAAGGTGTGAGGCTGGGAGGACATGCCCCCGAAAATGACCCCTCCACCTAATTCACACCAAGGCACTATTTGGGCTACCATTGCCCTGCAGAAACTCTTTCATCATTATTTTATTTTATTTTATTTACCTTTCCCCTGACTGACTTTTTTAGGTTTTTATTAAAGCAGAGCCACCAGGATTATAGTAATATTTTAGCAGTAGATGCTCAATGACTTTTATACAAGAGTTTGCTGATGTTTTCTAGTATTTTGTCGACTTCTTAGATAAAGCCACACAAAACATACTTGTGTCTCACTAACCACATTTCAAGTGCTCAATTACCACATGCAGCTACTGGTTACCAAATTGTGCAGCACAGAGAATATTTCCATTACTGCAGGAAGTTCCACTGGACAGTGCTATTCCAGAGGGAGGATACCAATAATAATAATAAACCAACAAGTAAATGAACGAGATAATTTCAGAGAGAAGTTATATCAAATGAACAAAACAGAAATGATGGAGTAGGGAATAAATACAGAGGGTGCTGAATGCTGGGAAAGAGCAGCCGAGCAGGGCTCTGGGGGCTGATCCTTCTAGGCAGAGAGCACAGGAAGTGCAAAGGCCCTGAAGTAAGAAGGAGCTCGGTGCGTCTGAGAAATGGAAAGGTCAGTGTAGCATGGGCTCAGTGCAGCAGGAGAGGTGAGTAGAAAAACAGGAAGTCAGAGAGGTGCAGGGGCCGTATCCTGCAGGGCCATATATGCTGTGGCAAGGAGCCTGGATTTCGGTCTAATTGCAATGGAAAAGCACTGGAGAATTTTTAACAAGGAGTGACACGACCCGGTTTTTATTTTTAAAAGACTGCTCTGGCTACTTGAAGCGGATCTTATAAAGTGAAGTTCCAGGGCTCGAGAGAGAAAGTAATAAGTATAAGGATGTTACTATGGCAAGAGAATCCATGTGTATATTTTAAGTTGTGTGTTCATTAGTGCCATGTTTATATGCTACCCCCAAACTCTTTCTAAAAACTAAGACTTTGTGTGGACCTTTCTAGAAAGATGAATGCAAATTCTGAGAATGAAAGCAGGGCTAGAGCTAACAGGAGTGGGGATGGAGATCTGTCTCACAGGAGAACCTTTCTGTCACGCCCCCTGTGGGGGACAGCAGAGTAGCCAGAAGGCGGTCAGGATGCCAGCAAGTGGATGAAGGATGAAACATCAGGGCCTTCAGCCCAGGCAGAGAGGCAGGATCGTTCTGGAAGGGTCTGAGAACATTCTAAACATGGCATAGGCAAAGCAATCAGGGAGGAAATTATAAGCCATCATAGAAAGAGAGAACCAAAGTCACAGGTATGGAAAAACACTGGTAATAGGGAAATTAATATTTGAAAAAGGAAAGGCAAGAAAAGGAAACTTGTTGGAATACGTATTAATTCCCTAGGTCTGCAGAGATTTCAAAGTTAAAAATAAAAAAAGTCAACAAAGAAAAATGCATGCCACATTAAGTTTCTGATACGAAGACCAAATGGCCCTGGCCGGTGTGGCTCAGTTGGTGGGAGCATCATCCAGTAGTAACTGAAGGGCTGTGGATTCCATTTCTGGTGGGGGTGCATGCCTGGGTTTCACATAGGATCCCTGGTCTGGGCAAGGTTGATTCCTAGCCCAGGTGCATATGGGAGGCAATTGATTGATGTTTCTTTCTCTCTTCCTCTCTCCCTTTGTCCCTCTCTAAAAGCAATGAAAAAATAAAAAATGTCCATGGGTGAAGATTAAAGAGAAAGGATCTAAGGGTTATTGAAAAAAAAAAAAAGACCAAGTGATTTACCAACAGTATGGAAACATCAACAATGACTCCCGTTGGAGATGGTTCTTCTGATAACTGACTCCATGATTGGTAGTAAATCCCTTAGTCTCTGAGATTTTGTTTTTGTGTCAGTAGATGAGAGGTATAAGTTCAGTTCTTATGCTTTTTAGATTGCTCTCGCCCTGGCTGGTGTAGCTCAGTGGATTGAGCGTGGGCTGGGAACCAAGCGGTCCTGGTTTGATTCCCAGTCAGGGCACATGCCTGGGTTGCGGGCCAGGTCCCCGTGAGGGCCATGTGAGAGGCAACCATACATTGCTGTTTCTCTCCCTTTCTTTCTCCCTCCCTTCCCCTCTCTCTAAAAATAAATAAATAAAATCTTAAAAAAAAAAGATTGCTCTCAGGTCTAAAATGATAGACAGATTATTGAAATTCCAGGAAGTCAGGGTATGTGTGAGTGTGTATATGCGTGTACATGTGTGTGTTAGAAATGAGCCACTTTTTCTGGAAGAACAAAATAGAAAGTAGGCCAAGAAAAAGAAAAGAACTTGTGACTGAACTTCGGGCTAGTAGCTTTAATTAAGTCAAAGGCAATGAACATTTATTTGAAAAAAGTAGCTAAAGATATTTCTATGCTAAGGAGATAATTTATCATTATGGATATTGAAACATATTAGAAATGAGAGAAAGAAGACAGTGAAATAACCCATTTTCCTGGAAACCCCGCAGATTCTGAGGCTGGCCACTCATCTACTGTGTACATTAGTCTAGGAAGTTTAAATTTGGAAAGGCTCACAAATAGGGGTTTCAAGTGTAGAAATTTGAAGCGAAAGGGTGAAAATGATAGGAGGCATGGTACCTCCTGCTTAGACATCGTGCAGTTTGTCCCACTGCTGATGCCACTGCGTTCCTCCTGGGCTGATGCAGCCCCGCGCCAGGGGACACGCAGAACACGGGCTAGATTTCAGACTCCACTCATGCCCTTCCGAAAAAGCCACAAAACCCATGGCTTTATGCAGCTGTGTGTCCGAAATAGCTTTCCTCATTTCTGTCTGGCAAAGCCCTGTTCATCCATCAGGACCCAGGTTGAATATTATCTTTTCTGTAAAGCCTGCTTCAGTCTTCTCAAGCAGAATCCACCTCTCCATTTGCTGTGCTCTCAAGCATTTTGATTTTCTTCTTAGGATCGTGCTTATGTGTGTTTTTTTTGTTGTTGTTGTTTGTTTCAGAAGTTTTCTGTCTTTGCTGGATCTTGAGCTCTTGAAGGCAGAATTCCGGTCTATTCTTCTTTGGTCTCCTTAGCACCTGGTGCAGTTCTAGTCAGAGAATGAATATACAATAAATGTAAGTTGAATTAATGATGCATGGTTAAAACTGATAGTTGACATGAAGCAAAATAGGCAGATAAAGAGAGAAAAACAGTCTTAGAGAGTTCTTCAGTTAAGATAGAGGTGTGAATACGAGAGAAGATGCAGGAAAAAACTTTTATTTTTATTTTTAAATTTTAAACAACAAGGCACTTGACTTGAAGGAAAATTATCTAGGATTCATTTCTTTTAGAGTAATTTATCCCTTCTTAAAGATGGATTGCCCCACATGTAATAGCTATGTACAAAAAAGTTATAAAATTGTCCTTGTTTTTACAATGATAAATAGAAAACATTAAAATTCTCCAATCAAACAAAGTTTGTAAGGGTTTTTATGTTATTCTTTTTCTTCATTAAAGAGTGAGAACAAAATAACACTGGAATTTGGAAAGAGAAGAGTCGAATGAGCACGCCACTAGTGGAGAAAGAGGGTATTTTCAGAGAACCAGCATTTTCCCCCATCTTATCTCTATTTGGTGCCAACCAAAACATACCATTGGCCGTTTAGTTAAAACAAATGCAACTGCTCGTGCACATATATCAGTACAATAAAGGAATGGGGAAGGCGAAATGAAAGTTTAGAGGAAACTATACTGTAGTTGTCCAGATGTGGTGGAACCAAATTGCAGTTTTGTAGTTGAGAATGTCTTCTTGGTCTGGAGGAACAGAGTTCTGAAAGAAAGTAGCAGGCTCCCTTTTTAGCGGACACCTCCTGTCTGCTGCTGGAACACATCAATTGTGTCTTCATCCTCCATTTCCAACTGTGCAGGTGTGTCTGTTTCATTGACTGGCTGCCCATCAAATCGGAATCTGATCTGCCTCATCAACAAACCCTGTCGTTCACAATAGGCTTTCATTAGTTTACTAAGCGGTGTATGCCTCTTAATCTTAAAGTGTACCACCAAGCTGTCCTGCCCCACCACCTCAAAATTAACATGGTTATTGTTCTGAGTCTTGGCCCTTTCCTTGGTACTTTTGCTGGCCGTGGCAAGCACCAGAGTCTCCTCACCTGCCACTTCACAAAAGAGGTACCAGGTCCATGCTGAATGAGTAGAGAAAGAACCTTTATAGCACATCTTTTTTAAAATTTGTTATACGTTGAAAAATAAATAAAGATTTTATTTATTTATTTTTAGACAGAGGGGAAGGGAGAGAGAAAGAGAGGGAGAGAAACATCAATGTGTGGTTGCCTCTCATGTGCCCCCTACTGGGGACCTGGCCCAAAACCCAGGAATGTGCCCCGAATGGGAATTGAATCTGCGACCATTCGGTTCCCAGGCCAGCATTCAGTCCACTGAGCCACACACCAGCCAGACCAAGAAAGAACCTTTAAAGTAGTTATGCAAAAAGAATGAAGAAGGCCAAAAGAAAGAGAATGTGGGCCCGGCTGGCGTAGCTCAGTGGATTGAGCACGGGCTGGGAACCGAAGGGTCCCGGTTCGATTCCCAGTCGGGGCACATGCCTGGGTTGCAGGCCAGGTCCCCAGTGAGGGCCATGTGAGAGGCAACCATACATTGCTTTCTCCCTCTCTTTCTCCCTTCCTTCTCCTCTCTCTAAAAAATAAATAAATAAAATCTTAAAAAAAAAAAAAAAGAAAGAGAATGTGGAAAGGAAAAGAAATAGAGAAAGCCAGTAACTTGAAAGATAAAGACATTTGAACACAAGCAAACATGGGATAGAGAAAGGAGTTCAAGAAAAATCCAGGAAAACAAGCAAGTGGAGTCATTAGTGGGATGTTCCAGCTTCACCAGAAGGTTGGAGGAATTCGGAAACAAGGAAGAAGGAAGGCCCAGCAAAATTGCAAGTGATACTATAAAGAAAAAAATCCAGATTATGAGAAATAGGATTAGTGGGTGAGTTTTTGTTGGGTGGGGCTGAAAATAAATAATTAACAAATATAGGTAAGAGCAGAGAAGATTAATATTTATAATAATTAGTTCCACAGCAAGGGGTACCATTATGAAACTTTACAGGAGAAAAGCTCAAATTACATGTGGAAAACATGTGTGGTAAAAAGGAAAATGCCATTCATTGACTTCCAGTGGGTACTAGGCCCCAGCACTAGATGCTTTGTAAGTTTCTTTCTTTGAACTAAAAATGTTAATCTTGGCCTTTTCATAACTCAGAAAAGAAAACGTATAAACATGCTCTTTTACCTCTTTATGCACCTGAGTAGAAAATGGACTATAATAGATGGCACGTGGGTGGCAAGAAAGGAATAGTAGTTAATATTTATGTATGGACTATTATTTTAAAGAGTTTGTACTAAAAAAGGAATCCATTAGGTGAGAAAGTTCCCCCAAAAAGAAAAACAAAATTACCCCAAAGAAAACACTAAAGCTCTTTCTGAGGGAAGAGCTGCTCCTCTAATGGGAGGGCTTCCTCCCGAATTTGGAAAGAATTCACGTACAGTTGACAGCATGGCCGTTTGCCACTTTCGGCTCCCCAGCACTGGATTCCTTTCCCCTGGGGAAACACCACTTGGGTGAAGGATGTAAAATTCCAGAACGGCTAGGGATCATGCACAGTGGCAGTCATGGAATCCAAAGTCTAGCAGTGCCCAAGTATCTGCCACATGGCGTCCTGATCAGCGCCCCTGAGGCAGGAGCTTGACTGAGCATTCACGTTTTAGCCACTCTTTGTGCTTATGCCTTCTCTGAACATTCTTCTCTCCCCTTCCTCGAGTCTGCGAGCTCCTTCTTACCCTCTCAGTAGGCTGCTTTCCTGATTACCTAAATCAGTTACCAACAAACCTGCTGGAGACTTGAGTCCTCGTGTCCTCCCAAAGTTTGTGTGCTAAATCCTAATGCCCAGTGTAGTGATATTTGGAGGTAGGGCCATCGGGAGGTTATTACATCATAATATAGACCTCTCATGAATGGAACTAGTGCCCTTATGAAAGAGGCCCCAGAGAAGTACTCTGCCCCTTTTGCCATGTTGCATGTACGGAGATAGCAAGAAGATGACCATATAAACTATGAAGGAGGCCCTCACCAGACATCGAATCTGCCAGCACCTTGATCTTGACCTTCCAGCCTCTGGAACTGTGAGAAATAAATTTTGATTCTGTATAAATTGCCCGGTCTGTGGCATTCTGTTGTAGAAGCCTGAGTGGACTCAGACAAAACTCAATTGATACACCAACTCACCAGCAGCAGTGATTAAAGAAGTTTTAGAGAATTGGAAAATGCTCATTAGATCATTTATGCAATAAATATTTTTTAGCCAATATTATGATTCAGGCATTATGCCAGGTCCTGGGGAAATAGAGCTGACTCTTTCCTTAGAACATTATACCGATACAGGCTAATGAAAAGAGCCTGATATATATACACCAAACCTCTAATACATATGGATTAGTTATCTATCAATGTGTAACAAACTACCCCAAAACTAAGTGACATATATAACAAACATTTGCTATTTCACAGGCTTTGTGCATCAGGATTTGGGGAGCAGCTTAGCTGGGTCTTCTGGGTATGGGCTTCTCACAATCACAACGAGAATGTCAGCGGGGCTGGGGCATCTCATCTGAAGGCTTCATTGGATCAGGAGCCATTTCCAAGCTAATTCACATGGTTGTGGGTGGGGTTCAGTTTCCTGTGGGCTGTTGGACTGAAGCCCCCAGCTTCTGGCTTACCGTTGGTCAGAGGCCACTCCCATTCCCTTGTTACCTGAGCCTCTGCACACAGCAGCTCACAAAAAGGCAGGTGGTTTCTCTTGAGTGAGCAAGCAAAAAAAGCCAGAGAAAGAGTGGAACTTCTGTTATCTAAATTCAGAAGTAGCAGCCCATCACTTTTGCCCTATTGGTTTTTTTTGAAGCAGTTTACTATGTGCAGCCCACACTCACGGGAGGACACACCAACATAATAACAGAAGATGGGATCTTTGGGAGCCACCTTGCAAGCTGCCCACTGCACCACCGTAAACGCACACAGTCTCTGTGGGAACTTTAGGCTCATGGCAGCTGGGGGTGGGGAGACAGGTGAGGGTGGAAAGCAGAAAAAATGGGGAAAGAATCAAGGGAGGCTTTTAGAAAAAAGTAAAACCTTAATGGTGTCCATGCAAAATGGGTTACTGAAAACATTTCTTAAGAATGAACAGAGGATGAGAGAAATTTGAACCCCTTAGACCAACATGTTACTTCCTATGAGAACTTCTACCCGAATTTGCATGTTCAGACTGTAGGCAGTATGCATGGGTAGCTGACATAATTCACCCAGACTCTAACAAGCAGGACAAAGGGAAATGGCACTTACTACATTCACCAGAAGGGAGACAGGTAGAGTTTCTAGGAAACACCCAGAAGGCAGCATTCCACATAATAGGGAATGATTTAATGTTGAACCATGAAAAATGTAGGGTTTAACATCCAATGCATGAAATGGAGATTTAGAAATGTGATTGGGGAAAATGGCCAATTTGAAGACAGGTAAAAATCATTAAAGAAGAAAGATAAGATTGATGATAGAGGCATGCTTCTGTACCAGCAAAATAAATCCATTTGGAAAACTATGTGGTGAATTGAAAGCCAGTCCACATACCTAGTCAATAAGAAAAAGGATATAATCGCACAGAACTTGGTTCATGTGCAGTTAATGCATCACAGGAGAAGGTAGATTGCAACTCCCAACTATAATGAATATTTGTAGACAGAGTACAGAGTCATTAGAAAATCAGTGCAGAAGCACGCTGGTGAGAAAGAAGGGGAAAACTGAAAAATTAGAGAAGGGGGCCCATTTAAAATCTTAAGGATATGTTTGGGAGGAAGAATCATGCAGGACGAAATTAAGAGAAACCAGAGGAGGACAGGAGAAAATAACAACTTGGGAAATACGGGGGTAGGGTGAGGTCCCTATGGAACTGATTCTGTGTCATCAAACATTTTTAATTCCATTCTTTATACATAATATAACTGACATCCTCTGTTGGGACTGTTTTTTTTTTTTATTGCCTTATGGAAAAGGGAGGCCAACATGATTAAAAGGTAATGTATTCTCTTCCCAGGGAAGGGGAGCTGGGAATGACGAACCCAAGGCTTTTCTTCAGAGTGACATTTTTATGTTACAATTTTAATAAAAAATAAAGAAAGGCGGAAGAAGATGGGGAAAGCATTTTAGGTTTCATCTTCCTCACTTTGAATGATAGTGGGAAGGGTCAGTTCCCTTGAAAAGGAAAAGAAAAATCGATGCCTTAGACAAGCGCAGGATGTGGGAACAATGAAAGAACCACCCAAAACTTATCGCATGGAGCATAAATAACGAGGAGGCATTTAAATATCCTCAACAAATAATTCTATACAGGTAACTTAAGAAAGGACTATTCACATAATGCAAAGTGCACAGTATAGGAAAAGTGATGTAAAATAGAAACTGATATATTTTGCAGATATCTGAAGTTTCTAGGGCTTGTGCTGGCCTGATAATGACAGTCAAGAAGCACAAACGTGAGTTTGGAAACACATTGGCCAAAGGAAATAAGAACATCTTTTTCTTTTTGAAAGAGGGGACAAACTATGAGTAAGGTCCAAAGGACTGTATATAAAAAGATCACAAACTCTAACGGAAACTGTAAGGAAACTGTAAAAGAATATTGACTCCCACCTATCGTGTATTGAGCCTATTGAGTCCCAGTGCAGAGAGGCAATAGCATCGTGGCCTGTGTCTGCGTGGCGTCAGAAGTGAGACGACGGATGATTGCTCTTTCTCTGTTTTATATCGGTAGCCACTTACTTCTCCTTCTGTTTTCTGACCGACCTGATGAATTTCTATGGAAATTACCAGGTAGGGAGTTGTGACTATGAACACTGGGAGGACCTCACAGAGTCCTACAAATAAAACGAGGAATTAACAGTGTTTAGAAAAACTGATATTCAAAGAAATTCACTTACTTTTAAATTTGGAACATTTTAACTTTATGAGAATGAAGGTATCAAAATGGAAAATAGTAACACTGACACTGTAGGGAGACAAGAATGGGCTATCTGTAGTTACTAACTACACTTAGTTGAAATGGCCTTGTCTCATCTTAAGTCTTTACTAGTTGACATCTCTGCATGTCTTAATTATAATGGTAATGCAGGTTCATATTAATTCAAAGGTACCAGAAATATATGAAGTACCTTCTGAATCCTCAAAGACAGGTGAAATTCACACAGATAAGTGAATTTCTAGTGTTCTAACTCTTTGAAAAGTGTTATTCCATATAGTACAACCTGCAGGATGGCAAATAGTTTATCCTATTTAACTCTGAACAATTTTCAAACACATGAGAAAAATCCCTACACCTAAAATTCTTTTATTTTTCCATCGTGCCTCTAGAGTACAATATGTCTCCCTCAAGTATAACATAAAAGTCTAGAATATGAGCATCCCACCTTTTCTGAAAACCCAGCTTTGTAAGAACCTTTGTTGTATTTTCATAGACATCTAAAGAAAAAAAAAGTCTCAAAAATTGTTTGAGGTCAAATGAATTTTCTGAAAATAAGATGCAAGAAAGACATGATATAGATCATCATTTCTTTTAATCAAGAGGAATTTTATTCATCTGTTGTTCCTGCCACCACTATACCACAGCAGAGAGGTGTCCAACATCATTTAAAAAGTTAACTCCTAAATAGCTGGTGCTCAGATGGTTACAGTTTTCCTTTGCTATGTATAGCTTCTAACTTTAATATTTGATTTGTATCCTTTTTATTAACTTTACTTACCACTTGTCCTTAAAGGGTTTCTTTTAATTATGTTCAGATTTTAATGACCAATATTTAGGTTTTTGTGAACTGTAGTGTTAACCAGATATTTCTGAGTTTTAATAATCATGTTAAACTATGCCAATCAAAGAAATTTATTTTAGCTCATTTTTACAAAAACTTAAGTGTAAAATTTTGAGATATAAAACAAATTATATGTTCTACTTTAAATGTACAAATTTACCTGTATGTAATATGTAAAATATTTCTATATAAACATCGTTGTCTAGATACATGTAACATAAAAATATTGTTTATTATAAATTTTTCAAAATGGGAGAAACAACATTTCCCATTTTAGGAAATGTGATTATTTCCTCTTTATTTCATTATCTACAAATTTTGTAGTTCTGATTATGGTGATTTTTAGTCCAGGCCAATACGTCCTACAAATATATAATATTAGTATATTAGCAATACTTAAAAGATGAGTTCAATTTCTATCAACTGCTTTTTTCCTTCAAGGTGTCTTTTAATGGTACATGCTCATTTTTTTGTTAGTGGATCACTTACCTATATACCCTTAAATTCTTTAGAATTCTCAAATGAACACTATGTTTTTTTCTCATACATCACAATCTACTTTCTTGAGATGCTGCATTGTTTTTTATAAATACCTTCAAAAGTACCTTTGTTACCTGCAAATATCATTCTAGTGTAAGATCTCTATTTTCTTTTCACAACTTCTATAATAAAGAACACCCCCCCTTTTTTATTCTTTCAGTGGATCAAAGGTTATTCTTTATAACCTTTAGGCTGGTTATAAAAGCCTCAGAAAGTAAAGATGACAAACACTATGCTTTCAATGTTTCTACACATGTTGCAATTAAATTGTAAAAATTTCACTGAATTACATCACTGTGGTATAACGTGATATACACTGTGAATTTAGAAAGCATTTATTTTTTAATAGAGTTCACCACAAAATAGAAAAGTACTTATGCATATATATCAGAAATTATAAAGAGAATGAATGACTCAAATTTTATAAAAGGAAAAACGTCAAGTTTAGACAGTGACAAAAACACTGAAAAAAGGGTTTATTATTCATAATAGCAAACTACATTGGCTATATTTATATACTTAGTACAGACTTTTCTATGCGAAGTTCTTAAACACTTTTGCAGTCAATTATTCTACCCATTTCATAGATTAAGAAAAAAATGGGGCACAGTTATGGTTATGGGGGGTGGATACCAACTGATTTATTGAGGATCACACAATGGACAAGTAAAGCAAGTGGGGGCAGATAGTAGTTTCTCTGTGCTAAAAACAATGTCTTCCAGTAAGCGTCACTGACATTTTGCGCAAACATTGATAAGCATCTGTCAACAAATGTTAATTTAGAAGCCCCTTATACATTGTTCTGACTTTAATGCTAATATATTAGTAGTATGTGTCTATATAACACATATATACTTGTACAAATATTTGATATATTTTTATAAATAAAACACATTTATTTATATTTTACACACACACACACAAGACTCTGATGGCTTTTGATGGAATCTGCCCCTTCATATGACTTTAAAAGATCTTTCTGAATGATTTTCCTTGAGAAAACTCTGGAAGCAATACGGTATATCAATCAGGTGCTATAGTTAGACTTGAAGAAAACTTGCAATACTCTTTTAAAAATATATTTTAGAAAATCTGAGAATATTACATAAAATTGTTACACACTATAGATGAGTAAAATAATGTAAAATGTATGTTAAGGATATTTATATAAAGTCATGCATAGAGTATTTTCTTTGTAATTGGCTTAGAGTCCAGATTGCAACTTTTACACTATGACTGAAAACTTATCAAAGAGATTTATGTTTTGAAACTGACATTTTAAATTGAAGATTTACTTGAACTGGTACCTAATATGTTTTCTGTAATTAATTCCTTTGAGGTCAGGTTTCCTAGACACAGAATTCCTTTAACATTAATCCTTCCTTTAGCAATATCTTTACTGTTGGAATTAGCAGCTGAAAAAAAAAGTTAATCTTTTTCAAATGAGGTTCTCAGTTCCTGGTATTCTGTTTGTTTCACCAATAAAAGATTTTCTTAAAAGTGCAAAATATCTTAAAAGTGGATGCTATGTATGCAGTGTAAGAAAAAAGCTGAAAGTTAAATCATGCAGTAATAAGAAGTGGAAAGTTTAATTATATAGATGCTTAAGTTCTTAATTAAGGGACTGAGTGACAGAGGGTCTGTCTCATTTTGAACTTTATACTAGCATTCAGGTTATCTGTACATAATACCTAAAACTTATGAGCCTTATATATTTGTCTTTTCCATTTATTCATGAAGTGTTGCATAGATTACTTGGTAGATAGCACAATCTGATGGATGATGGTGATCGATAAATTGGTGAATGAAATGACATTTTGATTATAGCTTTAGTTCTAGTTTTGATTTAAGAATAGGAACAACACATCTAAAAGTTGGTAGATAGTAACTGAACATATAGTGGTTTACTATCCCTAAAATAAATTTTATTGAGCATGAAAAATGTTTGCTAATTACGTATGATTATATATTCATTGCTAATTATGTTCTCTTGCATCGGCAAATGAAAGACAGAACACAATTTTCCCTTTTTTGCATTTGTGTTGCCTTCATGGTATAAGGTGGACAGTTTGTATGTTTTCTATATCTGTGTAGTCATGAAGCATGGGAAGTCATTGAGTCTACCTAGCAGTGCTTAATGAAAGCCCAGTGCTTACCAACTGCACATCATTGACACATGGAATATCACGGTAAGGGATGATGGGCTCAGTGGGAGTCTGTCTGCCTCCAAAAGGCGGGACTGGTGTGTTTGTCTTGGGCTTCTAGACGCTGAAAAGAGTCCTAGGAAAATACTTGTCTTCAGTAAAATTCCTTCTTCCCCTTCCTTTATGTGTTATTACTCCATCTTCAACAATGACACTCAAGTATTTGCAAACTTTTTTTTTTTTTTACTCATTCTTAAGACCATGGCTTTGGGTTCATGGATGGATTTTGGAGTTCATGTTTAGAGACGAAATCAGTGCTCTTCCCCCGCCCCCACCCCGAGTCAATTGATATTGAACTTAAAGTATTTAAAGAAATGTTTCAAAAAACATTATTAACTCTGTAGGTTAATATAGGAGATTTAGGTAAAAATAGTTATTTTTGGCTTTGGGGGGGTTGACACTTTAATTCCCACTGGAAATACTGAGCAGTTCTGTCCCACACTGGAATCTGAGACTCTTGAGACAGATTTACATTCTCTGATCTAAGGGTTTCATTTATCTGTTACAGAGGAAGGCAAGAGAAATACTAACATTGGGAAGTCAAAGAACAATCACTGACTGAAATGAAGTAGTGCATCCAGGAAGAAAAAAATATATATCAACCCATCTAGAAGAGAACTTAAGATATGCTTTAGTAACGTGTGAACAGCTTGCCACATCCCAGTAAACACAGGTTTAGCTGCTATCAATATTTTAGACAGTATCACTCATAACCTGGGATCACACACACCTGTCACTGCAGCGTCCTGCACACATATGGCTGCCACATGAAAGGAACGCATTGTAAAAACTTGGAGTTTATACACTTTTTTTCCTTGCCAAAGGATTTCTGTGAAATTGAATGCTCAAAGAGTTATGTATAAAATCTAGAATCTCAAATGTTCGAACATAATTCTGAACTAATATCGTCTGCTGCATTATTTCACAGCCATGCAAAGTTATATATAATTGACTGCAATTATGATTTCACTCTAGGAATTATGTAGATGAACAGAAAACATTTAATTGCAATGAAGATATTGGGAAAAAGCATATGGTATCTAGTTTAGGGTCAAAGCAGTTTAAAGGTTAGATTGGAAAAAATACAACTTCCTTAAAGCTTTGATGTCTTCGGGTGGTCTCTTAATTGGTAGTTCCATCTTAATTTTACAGAATGAAGAACAATACTACTTGCACTAAATCATGCACATTTGTGTAATTAATTCTATTCTGAATCTCTTGATTTCCACAAAGACTTGTGAACCTACGCTTTATTTCGGTTGTGCTGTCTGGCATTTATGATTTGACAAGCGTGTCCAATCGATAAATAGCAAGACAAACAAAAAAATTAAGAATAAAAATATTCTTCTTTCTAGGGCTAGCTTGAAGAAGGAAACTTGATGGTTTCTGGTTGGGGATAGGAGCAGGTGAAAAGTTAGAAAACAAAACTATCTAAAAACAAAAATTCCACCAATGTGTAAATATTTCAATAGTTTTAGAAACTATTATCTTATTCCCATATTCTTAAGTGCGTATTCCCTTACCTCTTGCTCTTTAAAGAATACAAACACAAAAAACAAGAGAAAGCTTTATTTTCCAGCCAGAGCTCTAAGTCGATTTAAGTATGTTATTTAAAGGGCCGAAATGAAAGTTGTCTCATTTGAATCACATCATGACGTTCTCCAGCGTCTCTGACTTTCTCTAAAACGAAAAGGAAAAAAAAAAACAAACAAACCCCAAAACTTGCCTTTAAAAAGACTCCAAATAAAAGAGACTCGGCAGGTCTGCTGTTGCCCTGGAACAGACTCCCCGAGCGTGGGCAACAGGAACGGCCGCACTTTGTGTTAACGCGGCCGCGCAGAGCCGGGCAGAGCCGGGCAGCGCCGGCCCCGCCGCGCCCCGCCAGAGCCCGCTGCTGCCTCCGCTCGCATCCGTCCGACCAGAAGGGGGACCTTTCCGCTCTCAGATGCGCCTCTCCCTTAATTTCCGAACAGAAAAAAAGCGAACAGAAGAGCCCCGAGATCCGCCGTGGAGCTCTAATAACATTTCGGCGGCGGCGGCGGCGGCGGCGGCGGCGGCCCGGGTGTGTGCGACGGCCCGGCGGGCGGGCGGGCGCGAGGGGCGGCGGCGCGGGGCGGGCGGGACGGGCGGAGCGCGAGGGTGGCGGCGGCGGCGGCGGCGGCGGCGGCGGCGGCGGCGGGCGGGGCGCGGGGCGCGGGGCGCTCGGCCGCCGCCAGGCTCCGGATCCGCGCGCCGCGGCTGGCGCCTCCAGTCCGGGTCTTGACGGGGCCCCTCCTCCCTCCCGCTCCCCGCGCTCTCGCCTTTTAATCATGCCCCTCTGTCTGTGTGTGAGTGCAGGCA